>JACCIV010033795.1:3838287-4112859 GCA_015832515.1 Boechera retrofracta | reverse complement strand
GGAAACCCTAATCGCCATGGATGTCGGTGACGGAGAGAGAAAAACGAGAGAGAGGGATATCTGGTTTCCAATTTTCCATCACAAACTTTTGGGGTTTTTTTAAAATTGGTTTAAAATTGGTTTAAAACTATTTCTCGGAAAATAGTACCAGACAATATCCCCTATATATTATTTGAGAAGTACCTTTATAGAATAAACCTCATAAAGGGTAAACATTTACATCATATTGCCATTAGTTCAAAGAACAAATTTTAATCTCTCATTATGGGTAATTTAGTAATTTAGTTATAAGAGAATTTTTAAAAACATTAAAAAAAATTTGAACAAAATCGGAAATATAAATCTTTGTTAAGGGAATATTAACAAATTTCTCTTCTTAACAATTATTAACAAAATCGGAACATTAAAAAAATAGTTTGAACAAAATCGGAAATATAAATCTTTGTTAAGGGAATATTAACAAATTTCCCTTATTAACAAAATCGGAAATGATCTTAACAAATCATTGAGTAATATATTCTACAACAGTATTAGAAAATAATAACAAATCGAATATGGTTAGTGAAGAATATTCCATTAATCGTGGAATATTAACAATTATTAACAATTCCCTTAACAAAAATAAAGTTAGTTATAGTTTTAAAAATAACAAACAATTTTTTGTTATCTTCATTATTTAAAATCAAATTTCTTTGACAATTCTCTCTTTATAAATTCCCTAATAAATAGCACTAAGCATCTAATCTTTTCAAATCTTACTTGCTATTTTCAGCAATCGTATATAATGAAACATTATCTAGCATCTTCCCAACTACATTCCAACTAGATATGTTAAATACCTTATGTTGCATATAAAATTTTGGCATATAAATTAAAAGAATTCCTAATTTCACAACTAACATAATAAAAATAACTTAACCTCTAAGGTATTCTAATAATAATTCTTATCAACACTTAACAAATCAATAAAAACGAATCTGACTAAATGTATGTATAAATAAGACAATTCACATCTACTTACAACTCAAAACCCTACTCATAAAAAACAGAGATGGATGTTCCTCTCTGATATTAGCCTTTTAAAACCATTTTTTGCTTAGTCGAAGTTCATTTGCTTTCTTTTTTCATTTTTCATTTTGTTTTCAATTTAGTTGTTCCGTTTAATCTCTCTTCGTTTTGTTTACAATTGTTTGTTTTTTGTTAAATTTTATTAAAGTAAGTTGATAACTACGATGTGTTTATGTAGTGTTCAAACTTAACATAGTTGGAGAAATCTAAGGAAGAGAAGCCAAAGAAGGAGAATCCGAAAACTAATTTTTGCTTAGTCGACGTTCATTTGCTTTTTTTTCATGTTCAGTTTGTTCTCAATTTAGTAGTTCCATTTACTCACTCTTTGTTTCGTTTACAATTGTTTATTTTTTCTTGAATTTTATTAAAATAAGTTGATAACTACGATGTGTTTATGGAGCATTCAAACTTAACAGAGTTAATTGGATTCTAAGAAAGAGGAGACTTAGAAGGAGAATCCTAAAGATTTGGCTTCTAATTTCAGGTCAAGAGCTCCAACCTCTTATGTTAAGAGAAGAGAATATATGTTAATTTCCGGAAGACATTCTAATGGTGGTTTCAACAATTTAGGTACAACTTTATGAGCATAAAGCTTGCTGGCATAACAAGACAAGTGATATTGTCTAACATTTATAAAAACAGAAACACTTAGGAAAAAGATTTACTTTATATTAGATATATGCTAAAAACATTTTCGTGACTTTAATTTACTGCAAATTATATATAGTTTTGATGTCGAAAAAATACAGAACGAATAGATTTTAGAATAAAATATTACGCAAAACAAATGACTTTAATCTAATCTTTGGAGCTATATGAACAAGCTTATTATTATACAGAAATTAAGGTATACACTAACCATGATCATATATGTTATGTGAGAAGATGATTGTTTTGAACTTTTTTAACACTTCTTCACTATTCCTTATTGATGTGCTCACCTGCATATGGATGGTAAAAAAAAATATTTTAGCTTCAGTTCTAAGTACGTTTTGACGTTTTCATTATTATCCAATTAACAAGTTCAAGGAAATTAGTTCCAGAAAAGTGATGACATTGTTTTAGATAAAGATTAATAGTCTCCATCATTTCATATTTGTAAATAATAATACTTACATATTTTAATATATTTTATAATATTATAACCGTAACTCTTTATAAAAATATTTAACATTACTTTATAAAAAAAATAATCCCGCACTATAGTGCGGGATAGTATCTAGTTAAAATATTATTTGGAGAGTACACTAATAAATAAACATTAAAAAGTGTTAATATTTATATCATATTGCCATTACTTCAAAGAACAAATATTAATTTTTTATTAAGGTTATTTTAGTCATTAGTTATTATGTGCTTATTTAATTAAATCATGACCATTAATTTTTTATGGTAACTAATTAAATCATATATTTATGGATATTAAAAACCCATATTTAAAAGAGATATTCTATAAAATATTTGATATTTATGAAAAAAGTTCCATAAAATTTTTGCTAATATATTGTCCAAGTTTAAAAAGTTCCATTAAGACATTAAATATTAATTTTGATATTTTATATTAGTTCATATGTTAAACATCAAATCTTAAAGTTTTATTTAATATCAACAAGCATATACTATACAACTAATCTAAAATATTAAAATATTAAAATTTATAATATCGAATTTAAAAAAACATAAAACTCGTGCAGCAGCACAGGACATTTCTATTATGTCTTTTGATAGCTATAGGATTTATTTACTTGCTCCGACGTTTCTCTCTCTCCTTGCCTTACTTCTCCACGCCAAATTCACGATTCGAACTCCGATTCAGGCTCGAGCCACTCTAATCATACTCATCCCAAATGTTGGATCAAACCTTTTGTCGATCGCGTCATCATAATTGTCTTAGATGCTCTCAGGTTTGAAATTTTCAAAAACTGAGTTTGGTTTTGTTCTATTTCACTATTACATAAGCATTTCGTGATTTGAATGATTTTGATTTTTGCTTTTGAAATTGGTCAAAATTTGAACGCAAATTATAACTAGAAAACCAATGAAAACCAGTTATCGATTTAAATCGAATTTAAACAGACCGGGAAACATCCTAGTCCAGTTATTTTACGGGGTTATCATCACTATTATTACAAAACGAATTAAATTTATTATGAAGGTGGAAAAACGAGTACCACGTCTTGCAGGTAAGCTTAGCTAGTCCATTTCCGATGGTGCAGTTTTCACGTGCGAGAAAAGATATTTCGATTCTTACAAACATGAAAGCTACACTTAATTGTTTAATTAAATAGATGAATTTCACATAATATTTTAGTCATATTACATTTGCTTTATATAAATAAAACTAGGAAAAAAAAACAAAAACAATAATATAAATATATTAAGCAATAACATCTTATAAATCCAACAACAATATCACAAACAAACATGCCATGCAAAAGGCAACAACATACATATATTGTTTATATAAGGCCCTGCCTTAGAAAATTTATTGTAACAAAGTTTATAACTAACGAAAAACATGAAAAAGTATGACTCTCCTTAGAGAATCATTGGAGAATACTCTTCTCACTTTATTTGAAAAAGAAAGAAAACTAAAAGAGTTGGGATTTGGGAACTGGTAACTTCATCAAACTCTCTATGACCATCATTCGCAGTTAAGAATGGATTTGATCCTTTGAACGGTGGAGCTAATCAAGGTATTGACTGTGGTGGCAGATTCTTCCAGGTTGAGATCAGTAGTGTAGCTCGGACCGGAGACAAGGATCTGGAAGGCCACGGTGAGGAGTGTTAAGCTACCACCGTCGAGCTCGTCGGCGGAAGGACGGCCGTCGCGGGAGATGGTGAAACCAGAAGGGAGGATTGGAATGGTGGAAGGATCGACTTGGCCTGAAATGGCGGATGATGCTGTGTTTAGATCTATTGGAGCGTAGACCACCATACCTCCTAATGCATCTATGAAGCCATCTTGTAGTATCATCAATTCACTATTGTCCGCTCCACTTGAAGGCTATATAATAATCATAGTTAATGCAATGCCAAAGATCTTGAAATTGTAATAGACTTCCATGAAAAATATAGATGTGAATAAACTTCCTGATTATTCAAGATTTATGACAGATTCTAATTAATCTATTCTAGTGATCTTGGAGATGAACTTGCAGTTGATGACCACTAAAATATACTGCAAAAATGAACAAAGTTGACCTGTTCCATGGATTTTTTTTTTGTACTTTATACCATCTCTATTTAAATGCTAGTTATGATATAAATTTAAAGAAGAAGAAAAATGTTATAATTTAAAATTTAATATCCTGTAAAAATCATAAGGTTTTAGTAGGAATAATACACCTGGAGAAAATTCACGTTGTTCTTTTTGTCTGTTCCGGTGTCAAAACGAGCAGCCTCGGTCACTGGATTCCCATGGCAGAGAACGTCCCACTTTTTTACATACAAGCATTAGATTTCTTGTTAGTTACCACAGATTAAATATGGACTTTTGCTGTTAATTAAGCCTTTATTCTTTACCTGGTGACGGACATCTAGATTTCTAAGGAAATCGTAGACTTGGAGAGGAGGGAGAGGGAGACATAGAGATGAACCGGCGCAGACAATGAGACCGGGCGGTTGACCGGCCTCTTTGTTTATCCGCACCGAAACCCTAATTCCGCTGTTGTTGGTTTCAGACTGTTGCGAGAAATCGAGTTTGTCAGACATTTTCATTATCCATGCAAAGTTTTTCAACATTCTTTCTCCCAAATTCATTACGCTTCTTCTGCCTTCTATTGTTTGCACAACTACAAAAGATGAAGACATTTAAACTTTTATAAAGAGTTAAAGAGTTTTAAATACCAAAAGTTTTGAAACTAGCACTTGTTGTCAATATTAAATCCGCGTATATAACACATTTTAAGTTACTTGTTTGTTGTAAGAATAATCAACTAATTTTTTTTTTTATTGATCCAATTGGGTTTTATGTCTATTAAATATGGGTGAATACTTGTAAGTACCTCCGGCGTAGTCATTGTCCGGGAAGTCAGATACGGAGGAGAGAAACAGCCTCTCACACATCCTCTCAAGAGTAACGGCCCAACGTCGAGCTCCGTAGCCAAAACCGCCGTATAAGAAGAGGTCTCTGTAAAGCCGATGTGGTCGCATTTTATCAGTTACTTCCACGTGCTCTATCCACGTCACCTGCCCATTTTCTTTGTTATTTTTTTGGGTTTTTTGCTTTCAATCACACATATTCTTATGAAATTAAGTCATCGTAGCTATATACATGACTAATGACTTCTGTAGATGTCTAGATTAATATGCTGATTAATATGCGTTCACTGAAGGAAAATTGAAAAATATGTGAAAAAGAAATTGAGAAAAAGATTATATCTAAACAAAAAAAAAGAAAGAAAAGAGAAGAGAGAGAGAGAGACCTTAGAGCAACCATTGGGCAATGCTTGGATGAGTACACCGGAGGGACGTTTGGTGCAAATCGGAGCCGTAGACTCAAATTCAACGTTTGGGAGTTTGCAGGACACGTCAGCTATCATCCAGAGATTCTCTTCCATTTGTTGGCAACTTCTTAGGATTATAAACTCTCTCGGTGGCACCAATGGAGACAGTATGTGCATTTGCTCATATATCTATTTTATTTAAAGTAAATTGCACAAAAGTCACCTTTTTGACATCCAATTTGTTTCCAATTTTCACCAAATGTTTATGTAATAAGCCTAACAGTTAAAAAAAATTAAAATTAAAATTAAAATATTATAAGATTCATAAATACCACTCTCGAGAAGGTTTGTCTTCCACGGTCCATTGAATCCAACACGTAAATCGTTTTAGCTTCGTTCACAATTGTTGGAAAAAGCCTCGCCCATTTCTCCTGCAATATATTGTGTTAAAATATATAACTTTGAGAGGGATATATATATATATATATATAACTTAAATGTATTATAAAGAGAATTATTATTACAAATTTACAATGTTCTAAATCTAAAATATGTTATACGATAACAGAGCACACTACAATTAATGCATAGACGGAAATGCGGCTGTTTATATACGGTAGATATTATTTTTATACAGAAAATGTAAACAAAAATATTGTTAATATATGCATATATATAATCACAAATATTGATAGATATTAGAAAGTAAATATGCATGAATACTAGAAAAACTTTTCAAGTCTTAAATAATTAATAGACATTGAAAGAATAGTTTCACTCATAACAACGTCTTTAGATTAACTTAAAAAACAGACGTCGTTTTGTTTCCAAACATATATATATATATATATATATTTTGTAAATAAACACCACAAATAGAGCCGTTTATTTTTTTTTTCTATATAAATACACTATATAGCATTAAAAAAAAGTAAAAAAAATTACCGTACAAGGTATATAACGTATTTTAAACGTGTGTATATAAGGAAGTTTTTAAAATACTTCTGACATGGTTATCGATGATTGAGAAAAATTGTTTTAAAGATTGTCATGTTAAATTAACAAAAAAAAGAAGAAGCATATGCTATCTAGTAGGTAATTAAAATAATTATAACTTCAAAGATACTACAAAAATGTGTAGATGTATTATATAGACCACAGTTTGCTGTATCAGATATTCTATATTTTAAATATGAAAACAGCACCATCATAAAGTTGTGTTTTGTTTATTATGAAAAAGTAGAATCTTTGAATTTATTGATTTTTTTTTGTGGTAATGTAAGGAATTCTAAATTGTCCTAACAAAATTGAACAAATAAGAAGACTGTAGTTTTTGGATAAATAAAGTATTAAGAAAAATAATAACTCATTTGTTGATGTTAGCTCAGAAATAAAAGGGCATAAGTACGTACCGTATCTAAGAACATGTCAACCAAGATTCTTGCATCCATTTGAACCACCGCGACTTCCTTAGAAGACTCAGGACGACCACTTGAGCCCTTAAAATGGTTAATCTTCGCAAAACATTTTTCATAGTTCGCTGGATCAATGACGAGCCTACCATCAATAGACGACTTCTTCCACATTGATTCTTCCATTTCAATGAGAGTCATAACCTCTGCCACCGCTTTTCCCGCCGTTTCAAACATCACCATTTTCTCGATTTGAGATAGCGGTGGGACATGCTGCAGTAGTAGCGGTTTTTCCGGCTGAGGCGGTGGGGTGATGTTGATGTTTTCACGAGCGTATCGTCCTCTTAGTGAGCTTGAAGGCTGGGGGAGATGGTTAGAGGAGGTTCCATACCGGGCATGACGATTGTTGGAGGTCGATCCATAGGTTGATGGACCATGGCGATAGGGTAAGGCATCGACGCTAGGTATTAAGTGACCTCTGTGCTGGGCTAGGAAGCTTGAGAGTCTTTCACACTGATATTCATATTTTGATCAACAAAAATATTAGTGATTTAATATTTCCAATGTAGAGACGATTTTTAGTAAAAAATAATCTCATTTAGTCATACAGACATCACATATCCAAAAGAAATATCACTCTCCAACTAGAGTGCCACATCATCATTTTTTTTTTCCTAATTGTAAGAGAATATAATTGATATAACAATTCATTGAAATGTTTAATTTTCTAAACTTTTTGCCAAATGAATTAATTAGATGAATACAAAGTATGACTAAATTTGTTATATAAAGAAATAACTTTACCTATATTTGATGTAATACTCCATATAGGGTATCACCTTATCAAAAATTATTTCTTAATATCTGATTTTAATTAAGTAATAAACTACAAATAACATAATTACTTAATTAATTTTTTGGAAAAAATGCTTTCTTAAAAATGTTCAAACACCCATAATCTAATTCAATGTACACAAACTTTTTATATTTAAATTTAATTAATTTCATAAGTATTTTAAAGTTGTATAAGTTATGAGAAATCAAAACTATTATAATTTTTAAATTTAATATTATATAATGAAATAAAATCATGTTAACAAATCAAAAATAACTTTACAAAAAAAATGCGCGAAAGTGAACCGAGTAGTTTGTAATCAAAAAATTACTAGTGTTAGAAATTAGAATTCCAATTAGCAACATATGAACTCGTGGATGAAATTTAATATTAGACAAAATAAATAAATATCTTTTTATAAGTATTTGCATAACACACCTCTCTTTTGAGAAAATCGTTCTCTGCACGCAGTTTTTGGAGATTGCGTAATTTTTCTTCTCTCCCAAAACCACGACCACCACATGGAGGGCAAACCACATTCTTTAGTGCATCTTCCATTGCTTCATTCTCACGTCTCATCTTCATGTTCTCAGTTCTAAGTGCTGCGTTGTCTGCTTTTTCACTGTGAGACTAGAAACAATAAATTAAGCTTAGTGTTTTATAGCTGAAATTTAGGCAAACCTCAATCTAATTTTTCTTTTTGTTCTTTTACATTTTTTGGATTGACAATGTCCAATTTATAGTTCAATCCTTACTACGCGTGATAAAGTAGAGTCGAACACCAGTGAAAAAAACCGTAAAGGTGGATCGTTAACCACTTGACTAAATGCACTTCTCCATCTTCATCTAATTTTTGAATATGCAATTGCAGTGTAAATTTATTGTGGTAAACAACAAAAAAAAAACAATAATGATGATGAACAATAACAATGACTAGAATCATCATTAATTGGTATATTTAAATTAAATCCCTTTGTATTATATAGTAAACTATAGGATAAAACAAACAATAGATAAGACCAAAAAAAATTACCTTGGTTTGGGTTCTTTTGTTTTGAAACCAGAATTTGATTTGTTTTGGTTTCAGATTCAGTTCTTCACCCAATTGACGTCGCTGCAAATCGTCTGGATGAGGACACTCCTTGAAATACCTTTAATCAATTAAAAATATATATATTTACTATGAATTAAGAAGCTAATTTTTCAAAAAAGTAATATAAATTGATTAAATTAGATTAGGATCTTACGCTTCGAGCCTTTGAATTTGATGATTAGTGTGGCGATGGTAATTCTTCTTATCCTGATTGTTGTTGGTGTCCATAGAAGTTCCCCGTTCATCGCTTGAACTGTCATCACGACTAGAATCCATTTTTTCTTATCCAAATGATAGAAAGTATACAAAAGATATGAACAACTTAAAAGCTAATTATATAGAAAAACAATAGAAAACTATATTAGGTAAATAATGTATAAAAGATTTTGTTGTGGGCCACCAGTTAATTTTTTTATTATATTGTCTTCAATTTTAATTAAGAAATGGAACTAGTTAAGGCAATCCTCAAAATAAAACAAAACAAAACAAACCACTAATGAAAAAAATCTCAATTACAGATTTTCAACTTTTGGGTAACGTTACTTTAAAAGGTTATTTATGGTTTATATTTTATTCTTTCAATAAAAAAATTGTTTTATGTAATATTTGGATTTTGGATTTATATCCATCGTTGTTTTATTTAGCGTACAACATAGATGGTTGTAAATCCGAAATATGATAGAAAACATTTTTTTCACTAAAAATATAGTAAAAAATAATTAAGGATACTACAGTTTAACATTCAATGGTTCGGTTGAATAATTTGTTTTTTAAAATTACTTGATAAGTCATTAATATTAAATTACTAAGGTGTCATTTTTTTTTTTTTTTTTTGGTCATCAGGTGTCATTTTATTAGCCTCACAAATTAAAAGCCGAACAAATTCTCTTTGTAAAATAGTTCACATATGTCATTATTATTTTTTTTTATTTTTTTAATTAAAAACAATTATTAAAATAAAATCTCATCCATATTCTTCTTCTCATCTTTGTTTGACCCTCTAAAAATCAAAGAAAGAAAAAAAAGCTAAATCATCTCATCGTATATATTGAAAAATAGTTTTTTTTTTTTGCATATATAATTCGAGTTTGTAATATATTTTAGAGGTGAATCCAAGTTTGTAATATATTCGAGTTTTTTGCATATATGATTCAAGTTGTTGGATGTTGAAGGAGTGAATCCAATATATTGTAGAGGTGATCTTAAAAGAATGATGACATGTCGTTTTCACAAGCTTTCTCACAAAATAATTGACAAAAATAACATTTGTTTTTGTACATTATTACAAGTATGCGATTTCTAAAATTAAATCTCACTTACATTCTTAAAAACAAACAAATAATTTAGCAGAGAAATAAACAAGAGAAACACTCAATTATCTTTTTCTAAACAAAAGATATTTAGTATCCTTCTAAATAATTTCTCAATAAAAAAAAAAAATTTTGAGCCATTATTATTTTGAATAAACCAGTTCATAATTTGAAGATAAAAATTAAACTTCTATATACAAAAAATTATCATAGATTATATTTTGATATGTATAGAAACATATAATTTTCACGTATAGAATAAAAAAATTCAAATAAATATATAATAAAAATAACCTTTAAAATTTATTTACTAATACGTTTAACTGAAATTTGGTATCATTTGTTTGATGATTTTCTTCCTCAGATAAGAGTGTAATAAGAGTGTGACACGTGGTTTTGCCACATATGAAATGTTTTAGAGGGGTGCTACGAGAATCTCTATCCTTGCAGAATAGTCACTATACAGTTATCCTCAACAAACATTTCCGTATAATAAAATGCTCAGAAAGCTGTATAAACACTTTTTTTTACCTCGAAGTGTTTCTCAAACGACCGTGGAACATATTTTTTCGGTTCGGTACAACTTTAACCTTTATTGCTTTTTTCCGATACTTTCTTTCATTTTTTTCCACGACTCAATCCACAGTCCCTCTTTCTATTATTTATTTGTTTTTTGACTTAAACGTCGGAGAATCATGGGGAAACACTCTCATCAAATTTTTTTTGACTCTAGCGTGTTTGTTGTGACACGGGAGATCTTACTTCTCAATAGAGAAATACATGACGATATTCCTGATACTAAATTATTTTCGTAAATATTGAGATGTGTCACATGTTTAGTATATTTATTTTAATTTTCATTGCATATTATAATGTTTTCTTTCTTCTAGTAGTATATTAGTATATGATTAGGTGCACATGGAATATATGTCCTACTATTTATAATTCATATTTTATTGATTACTTTTGTCATATTTTATAGGTAGACCGGTATATAATAGAAGACAAAAAGACATTAAAATGATTTTAATTTCTTATAACATTGAATTAATCTTAACTTTTCACTTTTTTTTTTTTCACAGTTAACTTCTTATATAACTTTAATTTCATATGTCTACATATATATATATATATATGCATATCATCACATTATTTACGATATGAATACATGTTTTATTTAGCTCATGAAATATAAAATAGTGCACTTTCTTTTGATGTCGATATAGTCTAGATTAGTAAATTATATAATGCATTAGGACTCAATAACAGAGACTAATTAAATAACAATACCTTTACTGTTAATTCTTAGTTGGATATTATATGACGGTAAATATATTATTTACAGACATCAACTGTGCACTACGCAAGATCTTATATATGTAGTAAATTATGAAATATGATAAACAAATTCGCATACTACATTATGACTTATTTATTTTTATATTTCAATAACCACCTTCCCTATAGATCCATCCATAAATAATAGGGTTCAGAAGCTTTGTTTGGATACAAAAATGAAGAAAGAAAAGAAAGCTTCAATTTACTCTTAAAAAGGTTTTACGTTTTGGAATTGAACGAAGAAGCTATAAAGAAACGTCAACTGAAGCGTCAGAGGGATTTTTATTAACCTTTGCGAACCCACAACGGTTTAGCTTGCCACGGGGCATACGGAGGTAGAAACTTGAGTAGCTAGCTAATCGATTGAACTTTTAAGAGAGAGAGTCGACAAAAAAAAAAAAACTTTTAAGAGAGAGAATAGAGGGTTAGATTGCAGATGAGTGGAATTGATTTGGGAAAATTGTAAAAAAAGCTTTAATTTATTGACATTTTTTTGTTTATTGGTAAATCAGACGAAGGTACATGTATATGCCTATTAAATCTTAATATATAATATTTGAGAAGTAATTTTGAGGCAACAGAGTTTATTCATGCTATCGTTGGGACCTAAATGTCTAGAATACTTATGTAATATTAATGAATCTCAACCAAAAAAATGTCTATATATATATTTTTTTTTTTTTGTCAACAATTCATATAAAATTAAAACAGAATAAAAATTCAAACTAAAATAACAGAGTTTACATAGCTCACCTCACACGATAATATTTTATCATTTACCACTAAATTATCTACTGAACATTAGAACGACTTGATATAAAAGATGCCAAGAAAATTGAAATATTCATTGAATTTTTTGTAGTCATCTAAATATATCTCAAACGCTATACATAATCCAACAAAAATAATTGTTTTTTTCAATAATGTTTCTTATGAAAGAAATTGGCTAATCACCATTTTTTTTGGGGAAAGTTTTCATACTCTTGATTCGTTTTTTATATAACTTTTTTTGTTGAGTAATAATTATATTTTAATTAAAAAATAGACAAAAATACCAAAAAAAATCTTAACTTTCAAAAATGGTTAAAAAAACAACTTCACAATTGTCGAAAAAAAATCATCAATTTTTATTGACTTTGCATTTAATTTATCAATTTTTGTTGACCGAGCTAATTAGTCCCGTCTTTAAATAGGTTGATGGAACTGTTTAATTTTTCTGTAAGACGATTTAACAAAAGTTAGTGATTAACTTAAGAAGTCAACAAAAATTGATTATATATTTCATCCAAGGCGAAGTGGAGACTTTTTTTCAGCTAAATTCATAAATTCAGTTTTTTTTTTGATATTTTTCCCGAATTGATTAAGGGGTACGTAATAGACGATAGGATGAATATCATTAATTATAACCAAATAGAGAATCAGAAACGTCCAGAAACCACAAAAAAACTCGGGTTGGGAGGACATAAGGAAGCACCTCCTTTTTATTAGTATAGATTATAGAAGATTTTATTTGTCTTCTTCAAACATATAAATGTAATCATTTTTTTTTTTGACACCAAACACAAATCATTAAACCTCAATTTGAGTTGTTAATACAGAGTTTGTCCTTGTCAACAAAAGGCCTAAGCCAAAGAGGGACAGAAACATCGATAAAAGCGAAGTAGATAGGACAATCTGAAACATGTTTTGCCATAACATCGGCGCAAACATTGCTCTACCTTGGTGCAAAAGAAACTTGTAACTCCTTTCTTCACTTGCCCATCCTAGAATCTCCGAGGTGAAACTGAGAAGACGAGGCCACGAGGAAGGGTTCAGTAAAGCATTTTTAAGATCTCTGCAATCCATTTCGAAATGAACATTAAGAAAACCATGTCTAGCAATACAAGATATAGCCCAAACCAGAGCCGTAGCTTCTGTTTCTAGGGGAGAGGTTAGTCTCGGAAAGCATTTGACTCCATACAATTTGACCAATCCTCTGTGATCTCTCAAAATCCAACTAATACCACAGGAATCCTTGGTTGGATTCCAAGAACCATCGATATTGCACTTGAAAGCAAATACATCAGGTGGAGTCCATGTCTTGCGAGTAGAAGGATGTAAACCTTGTCTCTGACCAGGTGTATGAGTATTGTGCCGGTTAAGATTAATCCATTCCTCTGCAGCTTCTTGAGCTTTCTTCAATAGCTCATCAGCTTGACTCTCTACTCCTGAGAAAATAAGATCATTTCTTCTCTTCCATATGTGCCACAAGATCCAGGGCCAGTGTTTGTATCTAGCCTTCTCCTGGTCATCTCCTGGTTTCTCCAGTTTTGGTAACAGTAGTAAGCTCAGATTTTGAAAGAGGGATGCATCAGCCTCAGGGAAGAAAAGATGACCAACTGGGGATAAAGCCCATACCAATCTGGCGAAAGGACACTCAAAAAGCATGTGATTAGTATCCTCTTCTGAGTCTAAGCATCTAGAACAAGCACTGACCTTGGTTAATCGTTTCATCCTCATGTTTTGGCCCACAGCGAGACTATTAGAGATACAACGCCATAGAAAGTGTCTGATTTTTGGTGGAGCCTCAGATTTCCAAATTGCCGAGTATAGAGGATTTAGGTTAGGATTCAATACAGACCTGGATTCCTGCGAGTTTTTGATTCTATTTTGCCAAAGCCAGTATCCGAATTTCACTGTGTATTCTCCTTGTTTATTGTTAATCCAAGAATAAAAAGCTGAAGAATTGTCCCCTCCAGGTTTGACTTTACAGATGAGCTTTGCTTCTTGAGGTTCAAAAGCTGTGTGTACTAGGTGGAGGTTCCATTGATCTAAGAGATTCTCTTTGAAGATGGAAAGATGAAAACTACTTGTATCAAACTGAGGTTTTGGTCTAGGAGGCCTTGGGGGATCTGTGGGTAGCCATGGATCTTTGAGCATATCTAGTGTTGAACCATTACCAAAAATCCTTCTTCATACCCATCTGCATCAAGGCTTGAGCTCTTTGTATACTTCTCCAGCCAAAAGAAGGCTTTATACCCAGGGCAGCTATAAGAGGGGAGCCATTTGGGTAGTATCTACCTTTGAGAACCCGAGCTAGCAGAGAGTCTTCTCGTGTTGCCAACCGCCATAATTGTTTCCCTAGCAGTTCCAAATTAAAACCTTCCAGATCTCTGAAACCCAAACCACCTTCACTCTTTGTTTTTACCATCTTATCCCATGTCTTCCAATTAATGTCCTTCCCTGTTGAAGGGTTTTTCCACCAGAATTGAGAGAGTTTTGAGGTTATCTTTGTGCAGAGGGTCTTAGGTAGTCTGAAACACGACATCGTGTATGTGGGAAGGGCTAAGGCAACAGCTTTTATCAATGTCTCTTTGCCTCTTTGGGATAGAAACTCATCTTCCATGAGGTGAACTTCTTCTCAATCTTGTTGCCCACATATTTCAAAGTGTTTACCTTTGAACCCACAAAAGTTTCTGGCATTCCTAGATATAACCCTGTACCTCCCTCATTCTGTATGCCTGAGATCTGTTTGACCAGAATCTTATCTTGTTCTGCCATTTTACTCCCAAAGATAATACTAGATTTGGAGTAGCTGACTTTCTGACCCGAGATATTGTTGTACTCTTCCAAGATTTCCTTCACCTTCAAGAGTTCTCCTTTGTCCTTTTTGCAGTAAAAAAGGCAATCATCTGCAAAAAGGAGGTGAGAGATGGCTAGAGATGATTCTGCGATTTTGATTCCATGAATTTCCCCTCTATCCGTTGCTTTTTTGAAGGCATTGCCTAAGACTTCAGCCACCAGGATAAAAAGGAAGGGTGATAAGGGATCACCTTGTCGAATACCTCTTGTAGGACTGAAATTGCCAAAGGGTTCATTGTTAATAAGTACACTGTAGGTTGGAGTAGTGATGCACTTCATGACCCTGTTTATCCACTGAGCACAAAATCCCAGCTTGTCCAACAGAGCTTCTATAAAAGGCCACTCCACTCTATCAAAAGCCTTCATAAGGCGTGAGAGACTTCATGGGCTAGCAGGATGTTATCTGAGATCAAACGTCCAGAGACAAAGGCAGCCTGATTCTCAGAGATGATGGAGGGAAGGAGTTTCTTCAGTCTTGTGGCCAAGACTTTGGAGATGACTTTATAGAGAAAGTTGCAGAGACTTATAGGGCGGTATTCAGTGATTCTTTGAGGTTTTGTTTTCTTTGGAATAAGACAAATATTGGTGGCATTTAGTCTGGTATCCAACGTCCTTGTCCTCCAAAAATCTTTCACTACAGCAAACACATCCTGTCCCGCTATTGTCCAATGATGTTGGTAAAAATCTCCTGATAATCCATCAGGTCCGAGGCACTTATCCACTCTCATTCCAAAAACTGCTTGCTTTACTTCTCCAAAACTGATGTCTGCCATTAACATGTCGTTATCTGCAGCTGTGACTCTACTTTGGAGATCTAAGATCATCTGAGAATTCTGAATGGGGGCATCTGCTTGAAGCTCTGAAGAGAACAAAAGGGTGAAATGTCTGACAGCTTCTCAAGATAAATGTAATCATTTAATTTTCATGATTCTAATCAATTCTATTATGTCAATTTTCTGTTTCTTTACCAATTTCGTCATTTTTCGATTTTCTATTTCTATACCAAAAATGAGATCTGACGCTCCTAGCTCCTACATCATATATAGCGAATCTTGTCGGTTATGCAAAATGTTCTACATAAATAAATCTAACAAAACATGTGTTATTTCTTGTTTATTTACGTTTTGTTCACAAAAATGTTAGATTAATTAATAATTTCTATTGCCAAATTTCCAAAATCATTTGATAATAATAAAAAATGAATTTAACATATATAGCTAAATTAATTTGATACGAGTAATTTTATAGCTAAATTAATTTCGATGTAAAAAAAAGCTAAATTAATTTCAAATAGATGTTAAAAAGGAGAAGTTAACATATAGAAACACATAAGTTTTTATATGGACTTACAATACCATTCCTTTAAGTAATTTTATTGCTCTAATTCGATAGATTGTGTACTCAGACAAGGTTTTCCTCTTTGAACAAAAAGAGAATTAAGAAGGAAGAGGGGAAACTGAGGAAGTATCCCGATCATTGTCCAAGGGTAAATTATATCAAGGATCAAAGAGCAAATCATCAAATAAATAAAAAAATTAATCGCTATCACTACCATATTTTGGCCTATAGACATATAAAGTCCAATTTGACCAGACAACAAGCCGGAGAAAAGCGTGAAATAAGCATATCTCATCTCCATCCTAAACTTATCCGATAGCTGAATCAGCCCTATCCCTCCAGTGAACAACGATATGGTGAATAATGACATGTGCAGCACAAACGACACTTTGACTTTATCCACCAAAAGTTTACATATTGACGGCGATACAAACAACGCACACACGGCAAGTTCCGAAAAGATAAGATGTGGAATCCTCTCTTTCACTGTAGTAAAATTTCTGTAGAAATTAGTGGAGGGAAGATCGGTGAAGAAGAGAAACCTGAGTATCGCCACTGCGTAGAATGTTGTGGCACTCACCGCACCGTCCCTACTGAACCGAGATGATGACGATGACTTTCCTCCAGGTGGCCAGAGAAGATTGAGTGATATGGAGAGGCCAAGGAGCGAGAGCACAACCATTACATACCATATTCCTCTGCATACAATCACATCTCTTTTACTCATCACAATCATCTTCATTTTTTGAATAATGATCACAATCATCTTCAATTATATATATATTCTCTCCTCTATTTTTTTTCTCTCTCTTTCTTTTTAGGTTTGATCCTCTCCTCGTGTGTGTTTATATATATAGTAATAGGCCGTAGGGTAGGGACTGAATTAGGGTTATTGATTTACTAAGATCTTCACTATCACAACTAACAAACAAAATATAAACAAATCAATAGACTTATCAATCACGTAAATCTCGTTAACTAATCTTTTTCTCCGTTATATTCTCTCCTTTTTTTTTGGTGAATTAAGATTTCCAAGAAGATCTTCTTCGATGATCACAAATTTAACGAAAGAAAAATAAAAAAAATCAATGAGTAACAATTAACTAACAAACAAATGAAAAATATTTATTTGCTAAGTCATTTTGGAAATCTTTATTCAGATTAACCGGTACGGGTCTCATATATTCAGGCGTACCTTGTAAAATTCTTTTAATTAAGAAAATTGTATATTAGGTGTACATGGAGGACTATTTAGTTCTAGGATCTCCATTTGATTACATATAATGATAAATGATAGTAGTTGAAAGAAATATGAGAAATTAAAATTGGATTCGTAGGAATATGTAATAGAGATAATTCACGGGATCCTCGTGGAATTGGTCATACATAGCAAAAGTGAGTGTGGAGTGAATTCCTGTCTTGTGTGGAGTGCGGGTGTGTCTGCACTCAAAATTTTATGGATGTTTTCGTTGTTACTAGGGTCGATCTCAAAGTCATAATGTAATTTAGTGGATGTTACTGGTTTATTGATTATAATTGATTTATAAATCCAAAAATATCAAGTGTTATTGGTTTATTCAGTTTTATCAAAAATTTTATGTTATTCATTCTTTGATTTTTAAATTATAGTTAAAATTAAGTGTTTTTGAAAAAAATAAAAATTTCATATGGATTTAAATTTGCAGTGAATTTTTAATGGATTTGGAATATTTTCCAAATTAAAAAAAAAAATTACAAAACTTAAATCAGATCGAAAACCCACAAATTTACAAAATATTAAATTAAATTTTATAAGTAATTTTAAATCCCATATATATTACCAAATCAATTAAAATATACTAACGAATAAACTTGTACTTTTTTTTTTTTGACGTCAAAATTTTAGCATTAACTAAGTAGTCCAATTAAATTGTGTAAATAATATTCTTATATTGAATGTTGAATATTAAACTCGTATAAGCAAAAACTTTAGTGACGTGGACACGTGACCTAGCATTACTGGGCAAATGGGCTCTTAACGTTGGGCTAGTCAGTCCCCAAAGAAACTGGGTGTTATGCGCGACGTGAGTGGCTTTGTTCTTAGTTCAAGCCGCTTGCAGGTTGTTAACTCTCTGCTAATTAAAAAAAAAATACAAAACTTATATTATGTCTGGTTGTTAGCTCCTGCTAATTTAATTATTATTTTTTATTTTTTGGTCAACTTTTAATTATTATTAAAACATTGTTTTTCTCTACAAGAGAAGTTGCTCTTCTTCTGTATAAGTGAAAAGCCAATGATAACCATCTTATATATATTTATCGGAGATAAGTCCTATACAATTATATCTTAGGTTTTAACTGGTAATCATTAAAAGAACAAAAAAATTAGAAACAAACGGAACAATGAAGAATGGAACAAATAATTTTTGAAAAATGAAAAAAAAAATGCATAAATAGAATAAAATATACCATTATGATGAATGGTAACCAAACAATAACAATATCATTAAAATATATATTAACTAATTAATAAATCATATTTCAATGAAAAATACTAAAATAAATATCATATTTAATTAATTTTACATTTGATTTAAACTAAAATTTATGAACTAAATCTATATATTTCATGTTAAATATTAATTATTAATATTAACCTAAAATAAAATTGTAAGAATAATTTAAAATATATATACTTTTCAATATAAACATCTTAAATTTATTTTACTATCCATATAATTTTCAAATAAAGCTTTAAGATTAATTTAACATGAAATTTTTATTAAAAATATTTTTTTCTATAAATATATTATGAAGCTATGAAAATTCGTTTATATTAAAAGAAATATATTATTAGTAAAAATTATTTTCTATTTATTTTAAAATAAAAACGAATTTCAATATATTTTTTTTTTGTTCCTTTCTGTTTTTCATCAATTTTGTAGAGGAACATTTTTGTTCTATTGTTTCTCATTTGATGAGAAATGTAGAAGAATGATATGGGAGAAAAATTACTCTTAAATGGTAAAAAAATTGAGGAATAAATAGGAATATCACATTTCTTCTCATTTTTTTTCTAAATTATGGTTACCAATTGAAGCCTTAGAAATAAATCTTCGAGATAAGTATTAATTGTTGGGATATATCTATATGTATATATATATATATTTTTTTTGTTAAAATCCTATGTATATTTAGTTTGAAAAGATAAGCTCTATACACTTAGGCCACATATTTTGTGTCTAAATACGTTTCATAGGTGATCCATAAAGAAGCAATTCTTCTAAATTCGTATCAAAGCGCATAGATCCTAAAACCGATTTACTTCTATATATATATATATATTTATTTATTTTGGTTGAAAAATCAGCTTAAACCTATGCATGTTTTATATCTAGAAATTTTTCATGAATTACCGTACACAAAGAAACTTTTCCACGTTACCAACTTTGAAATTTGACAATGTCTTCTCCAAACTCAAATCCACAAAACAAATCAAAATCAATGCCAAATTTTCTTTGTAAGGCTTTAAGGCTATATAAGCTTATCCACTCCGTATTATAGACGTATGTTACCTATCTAATGGATCGCTACGATATATTGGTTTTTGTTATTTTGAACATATGTGTAAATATGTGTAACCAGTTTTAAATTTGAATGTCATTGTTAAAACAAAATTGGGCTAGAACAAAATGTATCAAGATTTTTAAACAAACAAGAAACAGAACTTGAAGATCATACAAAAGAGATTATTGGATTTTAAAAAAAAAAAAAAAAAAAGAGCGAGACTGCACATAAAAGTGGACTACAAAAATATAAACAAAATTGGGCCAAAGATAAAAGACATTATGAGTAAAAAGAAAGGTTGAAAGCCCAGAAGCAACCAAGTGTCGATGCACCTGACGTGGAAGCGATGGTTACAATTTGCCAAAAACCTTATTTTTTTCTCCTTCCATGAAGTCTCCGAGACGGATCAAGCACTCCGTAGCAAGCGAATGGTCACTATTCATTTGATTTTTTTTTTCTTTTTCATTTTAATAGAAGCAAAACAAAAATTTAAAATGAAATGTTTATAATTTATATTCTCATTGTTATTACTTTCATTGGTTGGTAATAAAGCTTTCTTGTTTTTCATTTTCTCAGAAAGTAATGTCTAGATCAATAAATTTAACAAGCGATTGCGAACGACTTAATTTATTCATAAATATATAAACTAAAAACACCAAAATATAAAGTTTTAATCAAAATAAAGAAACTTAAAGAGAATAAATTCTCTACCTTAATTATTAAAAAAAACAACAGAAACTTAAAGAAAGTTAAATTTTCAAAGCTCCACTTTATTCCACAACCAATAGATAGAGAACACCAATTGTAGCAGAAACTCAAGTGCCACCAGTGTTTTCGGCAGCCTCCTTCTTATATCCATATGGGATATGTGCGAACCTGAAATCAACGATGGTAACGACAGTGGCATAACAGACCAATGATCTTCCAATTTTACTTTCATGATCCAGCTTGAAAGTTAGCAAAACACCAATTGCCAACAAACCGTCAGAAAGGCATAATACATTTTTCATCGTAAAAAGTTTGGTTAGCGTCACGATATGCAGATGGCTGGAGAAGAAAAATCCAATGGAGAATCCATTCAAGCCATGTTTCTCCGCCAAAAATGTTAGCAGCCCAACAACTCTGATGGCCTTTAAAAGTTGATAGCATCACTAGAATTTCTTGTGATCTTTACGCATCTTCTTAAGCCGAGTGGTCAGAATTGGCACAAGAAACAACCAACGCGGAGAGCCTTGAGGGACTTTGTAATAAATGTGACGTTTGGTATTTTCACGTTCTTCCAGCCGTACGAGTGGGTTTTAAAATTTGTCGTTTATAAAAAGCATACATACATGTACACATACAGTGCATGATAATATGTTTCGTCTACAAAGGAATATTTGTCCTTTGTGTACGTTGTAATCAAAAGACTAAGGAGGGCTTATTGGTTCATGAATTTTAATGGATTTAAAATTTTTTATAAGATTTAGAAATCCATGCAGAATTCATTGATTTTAAAATCAAACAAAGTAAATTTGAAGTTAAATAACTTGGATTTGAAAACCATACAAAAAATATATCAAAATCATACAAAAAAAAATTCAAAATTAATCATTTAAATAATCTTAATGATAAAATAAAAATATAGTATATGAAAATAATAAATAATTTCTCATGTCTTCATTTATGACCTCTCAGTCGAATCTCCTCACATATTTGGTGTTATTGTATCTATCCACTAATTGGCATATTCTTTTTGTTGGTCTTGGGTTGTAAGAACTTCATCGCTATTTTCATTAATTTTTTCAAGAACTTTGTCTACACTTTCGTTTTCAATAGAATGTTATTGGATTAGGTGATGGTACTGGTGCTTGAACATGTGGAATTACAGGAAAAAAACAAATTCAGTTGAAGACGTTTCCATGGATGTCGAGGAAGATCGTGAAACATCTTTTTTTTTTATGGAGTAGTTTAAGAAACTCTTTAGAAAATTTTCCTTTAAGGAAGAAGCATAGGAGTAATACAGACAATATAAGTAAACCAATCATTCAGAGTGAATATGCAAAAGAAATTCATACCGAGATGAATTCATTGACAACGATCACTCATAAACATTTCAATTTAATATAAAAAAAGATAAACATGACAACAAAGAGAAGCTGAAAAAAATAGACTGAAAAAAGAAAAAAAATGTATAGAAAGCTATCAAATAAGTCTCTAATTAAAAAAAAATATTCGTTACGATACGATTAAAGTGATTCACCAATTAGAGATGAAAGAAGTCTTTGTTAGTATGTCTACTGATGAGCGTTATTGTTAGATTAAGCGTAATGTTATGGAGTACGAAAAATTATTATTTGTTAGGTTGGATTAATTATTTTTTGTTTTCTAGTATCACGTGCTTTGGATTTTTTTGTTTAGCTCATGCTATTTATTATATTCTTATCGGAGGGTTTAGCTGTTTGTGGCTAATGGATTAAAGTAATATATTCATTTTTTTTGCAAATCCACCAAAATAACGTGGTAAGACTAAAGATTTTAACCTCTTTATTTTTAAGTAATATACAATTTTAAATATATTGAAATCCAATGTGAAATCAAATCTATATCCAAATCTTTAATATTGAATAAAATATGATTTTAACTAGTATTTGTAAATCATTGAACCAATAACATATGATTTTGATAAATATTTTAAAATCAATGATTAAATAACACATAATTTTGATAAAATTTTTAAAATCAATGATTGAATAACACATTGTTTTGATAAAGATTTTAAAATCAGTGATTGAATAACACATAATTTTATATAGATTTCTAAATTCATAAACTAATAAACTCCCAAATTCATAATATGAAAAAATAATTAAAGTATACTGAATATTTGTCGTTCTGTTGGTTTTAAAAACTGGCCCCAGCTGTCATTTTTTTTTTTACTTCCCCAGCTGTTATTTAGAGTGACATCATTTCATACATTAAAATATATCTCAGTGTATCAAAAACACCAGAAAAAAACGAATAACTCATACCAAAATGAACCCGGGAAACACAAACCGTTCATTCCTACATTAAAATTAATGAGAAACCGAATAACTCATACCAAGACTCTTTTTATTCGGGTTTACTCAGGTTTTGTGGACTCGAAAAATAAAGTTTACGCTAATGTGATGGAAGAAGGAGAAATGTTGGTTTACCCAAAAATGGCTTTGCGCATTTTCAGATGAACGTTGGAGATGTTAAGGCCACGATTCTCGCCGGACTTCATAGCCAAAGCTCTGGGATTCAGAAGATACTATCAGAAAACATCCCATGATCTATGAAAGATTGTTAATTTAAGCATTTGGGTTGAATCTCTAACAGATTGGTGCGTTGAAGAGTTAATTTGATCACGGGATGTCTAACCCAAAAAAAAGTTTTCTATATTTTTCTGTTGAGAAAAGAGCTTAAACCTATATATGCATGTTTTTTAAAAAAGATTTTTTTTCCCATGAATTATCGCTATCTATGTATCTCAACTAACATTAAATTAATCTTAACTTCACTTTTTTTTTTGTCACAGTTAAACTCTTATATAACTTTAATTTCATATATCTACATATATATACATTTCATCACACTATTTACGATATGAATACATGTTATATAAGCTTTTAGCTCATGAAATATGAAATTGTGCACTTTCTTTTGATGTCGATATAGTCTTTGATTATTAGACAAAAGATGAAAGATTAGTAAACTATATATGATGCATTAGGACTCAATAATAGAGACTAATTAAATACATTTACAGTTAGTTCTTAGTTGGATAACTATTATAGGTCGCTAATTTAATCAAACATTTGACCATCAAAATTTTTTTAGCAAAAAGAGAAATTTCTGAGAAGGCTTTATTCACATAATCACATCACATAGTCATTATTCGATTCAATGCATATAAATTATATAAAAGCTTCTCTTTTCCTCAAATCCCAAATTCATCATTTACTTTAGCATTGAATATTTTTACCGTGTAGTCTTTTTTTTAGAATCGTTGATAAAAAGAACAAAGAAGAAGACAAGAAACCGTGTTTTCAAGGCGCTTTCATACGATTCTGGACCCTTATGAAACATAAATTGAACTTAAAATTAAAAAACTTCTCAAAAAGATATTGGTGGGTCAAAGTCTAACCTCTAACACTGAAAAAGAAACTAGAGGCATTATTCTGCTAATTCAAACAAAGTTTAGGCTTTGGTAAGAAATATTTCCACAAAGGAAGTTTCCAAAATTCGTTTATTTAAATATTAAATATACTATTACCTAAGTAACCCACAACCCATTCAATATCTTTGATTATTGATATAAAACCCCCATAAGGTGTTTCTGCTTTTCCTCCATTCCCATTCATCACTTTCCTCAATCTCACTTTCTCTCTCATAATCATCTCTTGGTATTCTCCCTCTCTCTCTCATCGTCGTGATGGTGCTCTCCCACGCCGTATCGGAGTCGGACGTTTCCGTCCACTCCACATTCGCTTCACGATACGTCCGAACTGCACTTCCTAGGTAATAAATATAACTAACAATATAATAATCTTGATCACATTATACATATGTAATATCGATAAAAAAAAATGGGGGACTAAAAATGTAAATATCAGGTTCAAGATGCCGGAAAACTCGATACCTAAAGAAGCGGCGTATCAGATCATCAACGACGAGTTGATGCTTGACGGGAATCCAAGGTTAAACTTAGCCTCCTTCGTGACGACATGGATGGAGCCTGAGTGCGATAAACTCATCATGTCCTCCATTAACAAGAACTATGTTGACATGGACGAGTACCCCGTCACCACCGAACTCCAGGTATTTTTTTTTTTATCATATATAGTCATGATTGTTTCAGAATAAGTTTTAAACATAGTTAATTACGTATCGCTTATATATAAAGATAAATGATTTTAGGATCTTGAGATTTTTTTTTCCAAACGACTTGTGTGATATAGAACGTGGTCGAGTAGTTACAATAAACTCAAATATTTGGACTGGCCATAGATATGTTTGGATCGAGATTATACGGTATATCATGATTGATGTTTTTGGATTGCTGTTAAGAGCATGATTAATTACCATAACTCATAGGATGCTTTAATTGTTTTTGAATCTTATTTCTATATGTATAAATATGTATACCAACTTTGTTGACTTTTTTTTATGGTTGTGTTGATCAAATTTGGAATACTATGCGGACGAGAATATTGAGGGTATATTATTGGGTGATTTGGAATACTATAGTATTGAGGGTATATTGTTTTGGGGAAGGTTGGATCTCGGAAATACTAGTTGTCGATGTCGTAGTAGTAGAGTTATTCGTGAGGGTCTTTTAAAAATCTATGTCTTATTAATATTTGATACTATTATTAGTTTATATCATTAATAAGATGCTTTGTTAATGAATCTTTTTTTATATTTATAATATATATACCGACTATATTGACTTTTTCTATGGCTGTGTTCATTAAGTTTGGAATAATTTGGACTACACTATAGTGATTAGTGGGAATATTTGTACTACTTTATTCCCGCAAACCCAAGCCATTTGCGTTAGTAGTTGAGTTATTCGTGAGGTTTACTTTAAATCTAATCTTTGGTACTACTATTATTTGAATTGATAGCTAGATAACTTTTTTAAAGATATATTTTGAGCGGGCCATCACGGAAAAGAAAAAAAAAAACAATAGAAAATATCGGTTATACTTTCAAATTGTTACATTCCTCGTATTTTAAATTGACAACTTAAAAATGACCAAAATTTCTAACATTTGTTTATTTTTTTGGTCAACTATCTGATCGTAATTATTTACATCATAAGGTAAACATGATATATCATGTTGGATTATAGAATAGTAATTGTTATGACTTATCCTCATAACGTAGTGTGTACTGTATTATTCTGCTTTAACATCTGTCACGTTGTTGATTATCCACTAAGATTATTATAAGTAAGCATCAATCTCGATGTCAGAAAATGATTAGTCAAGTGGGTTTTCACTAATTATTCTTTTTTGTTACAATATTGAAATAAATAAATAAAAACAGAACCGATGTGTGAACATGATTGCACATCTATTCAATGCACCGTTAGGAGAGGCGGAGACAGCCGTCGGAGTAGGAACCGTTGGATCATCGGAGGCTATAATGTTGGCCGGTTTGGCATTCAAGCGTAAATGGCAGAACAAGCGCAAAGCCGAAGGCAAACCCGTCGATAAACCCAACATTGTCACCGGAGCCAATGTTCAGGTAAACTAACGTCTTTTAAATGAAATCTTTAATAATCATAATATTTTTGATCAATTTTCTTATAACTATTCAAATGTTTAGGTGTGTTGGGAGAAATTCGCTAGGTACTTTGAGGTTGAGCTCAAGGAAGTGAAATTGAGTGAAGGATATTATGTGATGGACCCGCAAAAAGCTGTTGATATGGTTGACGAGAACACTATATGTGTTGCTGCCATTCTTGGTTCCACTCTTAATGGAGAATTCGAAGATGTTAAACTCTTGAACGATCTCTTGGTTGAAAAGAACAAAGAAACCGGGTAATTAGTTACTGGATTGTTTACATGACACACTACACGATAAAGAATATTTAAGTTCAAACAACTAAAATATGCGTTTTTGATAGTTGGGACACACCCATCCACGTGGATGCGGCTAGTGGAGGATTCATAGCACCGTTTTTGTATCCGGAGTTGGAATGGGACTTTAGATTGCCGTTGGTGAAGAGTATCAATGTGAGTGGTCACAAGTATGGGCTTGTCTACGCAGGAATTGGTTGGGTGATTTGGAGAAGCAAAGAGGATTTGCCTGAGGAACTTATCTTCCATATCAATTATCTTGGTGCTGACCAACCCACTTTTACTCTCAATTTCTCCAAAGGTAATTTAATTAAATATTGATTTTGATTACTACTTATCTTTATTTTTTTTGCTATAGTCTTTTTTTGTTTGACTTTTAATTACTAGTCATGCTCTAAAATAGACTAAACATGAAAGTGATGGAGTTAAAGTTGCTTTCCAATTTAATATACGGAAAATGATTTCGTTTTTTTTTTTGTTATATATTCGTAGTAGTCTAGTTGTTGGATCATCCAATGTGATGGAGCAATTGAGGTCAAACTCTTTTCCATTTAATAAGGAAACTTCACCAATTTCTTTGACTTTGAATAATTTAAGAAATCAGTAGTAAATATAAATCCAAGGCATGCGAGGTCAAATTTGTTTCCATTTTAAAATAGGGGAAAACGTAACTTAGACGTTGTCGTATTCGAAAAAGTGTAAATTTTGTATTTTATTTTAATTCTTTTGTCAATAAACGCAGGTTCGAGTCAAGTCATAGCTCAATACTACCAACTTATCCGATTGGGCCACGAGGTAAGTAGGTCCACGATTATAAATTTTATGTATCATGCTAATTAATTAGACATTACTTAATAATTAAAATGTATCAAACAGGGTTATACAAATGTAATGGAGAATTGCAGAGAGAACATGATCGTGCTAAGGGAAGGACTTGAGAAGACTGAAAGATTCAACATCGTATCAAAGGACGAGGGAGTGCCACTTGTCGCTTTCTCCTTGAAAGATAGCAGCAGTCACTCTGAGTTCGAAATTTCCGACATGCTTCGCAGGTTATCTGTCTTAACTAAGAAGATTTCAAATACTCTTTCTCATTTAAATTTAGGTTCAAATTAAGATTCATAAAACTAAGTAATTAGATATATGTATGATGAATATGTAATATGTAATTAATTTCTCTATAAATATTTGAAATGTAGGTATGGATGGATAGTACCAGCCTATACAATGCCTCCAAATGCACAACACATAACTGTTCTTCGAGTGGTTATCAGAGAAGATTTCTCGAGAACACTTGCGGAGAGACTTGTGATCGATATTGAGAAAGTGATGCATGAGCTCGATGAGCTTCCTTCGCGAATGATCCACAAAATATCACTTGGAGAAGAGAAGAGTGAAGCTAACAGCGATAACTTGATGGTGACGGTGAAGAAAAGCGATATCGAGAAGCAGAGAGAGATCATCAAAGGCTGGAAGAAGTTTGTCTCTGACAGGAAGAAGACGAATGGTATCTGTTAATCAAATATTTACTGAAAATGTTTGAAGACTTTATTAATAATGCATTTGCATTGATTTCGAGATTTGAAGGTTTCATTTCCTTTATTGTTGAACCAAGTTTCATTTTATTTTGATTTGTAATATCGTTTGACATTATTGCAACATTATGAAATTATTTTATGTGTTTTAATTTGTTCCTATTGCATCATACATTATATATCGGATTAAAAGATCTAGTAATCTCATTGGTATTTTAATTATATCCCGTAAGCTCACAAGTAGACAACCTAAAATTCGGATAAACAGAGAATGCATTTAAAACTCTCTGCATGTTTTTTGTTTTTTGCTTGTTTATAGAATGCATTTAATTCATTCAAAATTCTCATTTTCATAATGTGTAACCTAAGCCAGAAAAAGTTACACAAGGTAATAAACCTTTTGATCGATATTAAGAAAATCTAGTTAAGATATCAATACTTAAAATAAACTCTAAGCCGGAGAGGGAGCACCGGTAGAGCAATGCTGCTTAACATAGTAGCTGAAGAAAGGGTTACGGAACGATCCAAAAACCGTGTTCTCACAATTTTCATTCAGCTTCTTGATCGCAGCACAGCATTCGGAACCGATGGTAGGTTTTCGGGTGAACGCCTTAATGAAACATCTTGTTACCTTCTTGTAATTGGAAAAGCATTTGTTCAGTTACTGGTTTGGGCTGTGTTTAAGGATGTGAGCGTAATCCAACCATTGGAGCTCTTCATCATATGTTGGCTCAAGCGATTGGGATGTAACACAGCTTGATAAGAGAATCATAACAAAAACAAGTGAGAGATTATTCATTTTCTTCGGAGATTTGTATTTGTGAAATTTAGAAGAAACAGGTTAATATGCTTTTAATTTTGGATGGTTTGAGGTGGAACAACGTTAGGGCATCTCCAACCCCACTCCAAATCCTACACCAAACTCCATTTTGGAGTAAAATCTCCTCCAACCCCACTCCATTTTTAACACCAAAATGGTGTAATCCCATTTTTTACACCAAATATGGAGTAATCTCATTTTTCACACTATTTTGGAGTGGAACTTTTTATTTTATAAAGTAGTCCTTCAAGTTTTAAATGATTTAATTTTAAGAGTTATAATAATTTTTTTGACAAACAAAATTTAAAAATCTTATAATATTTTTTTGGGAAAACGATCTATTTCCCCACGTACAGTGTCGATATCACGACAAACCTCCACCAAACTATGACCTCGTTCTAAATGTCCCCGAAACCATAGTTCTAAACTTTAATCCCCACGAATCGATACTTATCACCTATTTCTCCATAATTCTGGGTTTATTCGGTTTTCGAACTAAACCCGATAGAGAACCAATGAACCCAAACATAATCAAATTTATAACCAAAAAAATGCCCTAAACCGACCCGAGACCATACCTAACTTTTTCTTCTTCAAAATCTCCAAATAAATCTTTTGAAATCAATCAAACCAAATAAACTTGACCAGCGATTAACCCGAGACCATTGCCGAGCGCTATTCTGCTCCATTGCCGTCACCATGTGACCTTCTCTATCTAATTTCTCTCTGTACTCTGAAAACAAAAAATTGTTTCCTTTTTTTCTTATTACAGAAACAAAAGTTCAGTTTTTTTTTTGGGTTTCTTAATGATTTCTTATGACCCTCTTGGATTAAAACCAAACCCAGACGAGAGAATGATGACAAGTAGATCACTGATTTTGTTCCATATTATTTGATTAAGAAAAACGATTCATTCAACGATTAATTGTCGTTTGACATAAAGAGACCGAAGAAAAAAAGAGTAAAAGAAATGCCATAGCCAAACAGGAAGATGCTAGCAATACATTATTCTCCCTGCAAATTACCGTCTTCATGAATTAAACCTTCTGCCGGACCTTTTGTACCTGCAGCCACCACCGGTGATGATAGCTGAGAATTCTCCGCGGCGGATTCAGCTGAAACCATCGAACCGCCAGAATCCTTCTTAAAACCAGCTTCCCGAGCAAGAGTCTCCCCCAGAGAACAATCGCCTGAGATCCCTGCATCCGCCACCGGTGGTGAAAGCTGGGTTGTCACCTCCGTTCTCTCCACAACAATCGAGCCAGATGCCAAAGCCGAAGCAGTCTTCTCCGAGCTGATCTCCATCTCCACCGCCAAGCCTGGAGCCACCGCCGGTGAGGACGATCTACCGATCATCAATCGCCGGCAGCCAGCATAACGAGATCGCAGAGGTTGTCTGCAAGATCGCAATCGAAATCACTATCACTGAAGACCAATCTTCACCGTCAATCGAACAAATATAGATCCCGATCAAAATGTTAAAGAATCGAGACGAAAAAAGAAATCTGGATCGAAAAATTGAGATTTTTTTTTTCAAAATCGAAGGCACTAAAATACAAAAACCAAAGCTTTATCAAACTTTAAAGAATCAAACCAAGGCTTTATCAAAATTAGAAATGGTTGATTTTGATTTGGGATTTTTTTTTGAAAATTATGTACGCAGGTTTCAATTGGGTTGTAATCGAGTTTAAAACCGATTTGATCTGGTTTAGCATCTGCGACAGTGAGAAATAGATGATATATATCGATTCGTGGGGATTAAGGTTTAGAAGTATGGTTTCGGAAACATTTAGAACGAGGTCATAGTTTGGTGGAGGTTTGTCGTGATATCGACACTGTACGTGGGGAAATAGATCGTTTTCTTAAAATAGAAAATATAATGACATAAACTCATAATATATTTAAAAATACATGAAAAGACTGAAATTAAAAATAACATAGCATAAATTTAACACAACAACGATTTGTGATTTAATAAGTTAATAATCCGGTAAATCACTTTCGGATCCACCAAAATCACTAAAATATTGTCCAAATGAAGCAGATTGAGGCGGATCTTGTTGACATTGTTGCTGTTCGGCCCTTTTTTGGTAAATTCTTGTTTGTTCACTCTGAACATATGCACGAAGATTTGGATCTTGTATCGAGTTCAAGTCTTGGAACAAAAATTTGTTTTCTTCTTTAAATTCTTTCAAGGCGTAGTTCTTACTTTGAATCTCCAAATGGTGTTGTCTTTGTGCATTTGACTTCTTTAACTGCTCCAAAAGTAGCTTATTTTCTTCTTCCAAACTGTTGATAACAGCTGATGTTCCATCATCAATTTTTCTTTTCATTTTGGATTTTTTTATCCCACTTGGTCGTTGAGAAGGAGATCCGCCAATAATCTCATCATCATCTATATTCGGAGAAAATGAAGACAAACCTGGAGATGTTTGTGTACCAGAATCATGGTTAGAATTTTCCGTCTCTAAAGGTGTGTATCAATCAACAAAACAATCAAGTGATTTATGGTGGCTCAATTCCTGGACGTTCTTTCATCCATCGAGATCGAGAAAGCGCACATTGCAGATTATTCAACGATTACTTCTCAGAGACTCCTGTCTACAGTGATGTTATGTTTCGGAGAAGGTATCGAATGTCCCGTTCCCTATTCCTTCGTATTATTGATGCAGTTGTAAGTCATGACAACTATTTCACGCAACGAAGGGATATAATGGGTCGACTTGGATTATCGCCCCTTCAGAAAGTGACGGCTGTGTTTCAGATGCTAGCATATGGTCTTCCAACAGATGCTACAGACGAGTACGTAAAGAGAGGCGAATCAACGGCAATCGAAAGCATGAAAAGATTATTCAACGATTACTTCTCAGAGACTCCTGTCTATAGTGATGTTATGTTTCGGAGAAGGTATCGAATGCCCCGTTCCCTATTCCTTCGTATTATTGATGCAGTTGTAAGTCATAACAACTATTTCACGCAACGAAGGGATATAATGGATCGACTTGGATTATCGCCCCTTCAGAAAGTGACGGCTGTGTTTCGGATGCTAGCATATGGTCTTCCAGCAGATGCTACAGACGAGTACGTAAAGAGAGGCGAATCAATGGCAATCGAAAGCATGAAAAGATTTTGTCGAGCCATAGTGAATATATTTTCAGAGCAATACCTACGGTCACCAACATTGGTGAAAAACGAGGTTTTCCAGGAATGTTGGGTAGCTTAGATTGCATGCATTGGAAGTGGAAAAATTGTCCTACCGCTTGGGCTGGACAATATGCAGGCCGTAGTGGATCACCAACAATAATTCTTGAAGCTGTGGCAGATTATGATCTTTGGATATGGCATGCTTATTTTAGCAACTGATGGCTCTCGAATTCTGTTTAATGTTGCATTTGCTTGCTTTTATGTGGGATGTCTCTTCAGGTTCTCGAACCAAATTGGCATGTGATGCACGATAGACTACAATCCACTAGGAGTGTAGATGAGGTAAGAGTAGAGACCTGCTTTGTTTTTGATTGCAGGAAAACATTCTTCATTGAACAATGTGCCATCATCTTACAGGTGATACAACATCACGACTTCTTTCTTGATAAATGTCTGAGAGGATGCTTGCTTCTTTTACCTGATGTCCTTAAGGTTTGCCGCTGTTCCATTAAATGTTATGTTTTCTCATAATGATGTAATTATGTTCTTCTCTTTCGTGCAACGATAGCGAAAATTCTGAACGTGTTAGTAATAGTGTGATGTTTATCAATATTTTACACTCGTATTTACTGTTATTGCAGAAAATGGAGAAGTTGAAATCAGTGTGCCTACAATATGCTGCAGCTACACAGTGGCTGATATCGTCGTCTATCGACATTAATAGCCAGTCTCATTCACAGAAGACGATGATAAAAGACACAACCGTCACAGAGTCCATATTGTAAGTAGTGACAATGAACTGTTTTAAGACTAATTGCTTCACTTTCTCGTCGAATCATTTAGATCTGTTTCAACATCTCCATAAAATCAGTTGCTGTTAGAATTTTTGAACTTCATATTACGGTATTGTTCTAACATGTCTGTAACGCGTTTTACCAGCAATTTCGAAAGGGAATTCAACTCGGAGCTGCAGAGCTTAGGACCAGTCTTGAGCAAAGGCTCCCAGGCTGAGCCATACTTGACTCATCTCTCCCAGTGGATCCTCGGTGTTTCAAAAGAATGAGAGTGAGACTTTAACTAAACAAACTCAGGCAATTCAATATTTTTTAATGTTATCAAATGATATTCAGCTTGAAGTTGTTATGAGATATGTGAGTGTGTTTAGTCTTTTGTTTTTTATTTTGTGAATTTCCACGACAGAAGAAAAAGTCCCAGGCTATCTATGTTAAAGTTTGCATTCAAGATTTGTGTGGTTTCACTGCAATTAAAAGTATACTCTTTGGGAAAGTTGTGAATCTTTTACTCTTTAACTCAAAAGTAATTTTGTTCGAGTTTCCTTTTACATTGCATTAATCTCTCACAATAAATCCAGATCCATCTGTTTTGCTGGCTAACATACAATAAACAAAATCCAATTATGCAATCCAAAAAGAAGTGAAAACACTCTGGACAAAGTACAGAAAAGTTTCAGAAGAAATAGAAAAGATTTTGCTTCAGCAGTTGATGCCACACTTGGAAGTATCAGGTCCAGAGAGGACTGTGCCGGCTGAAAAATATCTCAACCGATCCAAGTGCCCAACGCAAAACCTGGTTTAACCTGTCTGATAGATTAATAGGAGCTGAACCTTTGAATGCAGGCCTCTTAGGCATGCAGTAAATAGACCTCCAGCCACGGCAATGCATCTTGAAACCCGTCAAAATATCCTCCGTGATAGAGCCATAGATCCAACCCAGCTGCAATTCGGAGATACACAAAAGTTTCTTACAATGGCCAGCTTCTAAATCACAAATAATAAGGTACTATCTTACGATTCAGTATCATTACCTCAGTTCCCCACTCAGTCTTGTCTTCATAACCGCAGCTTATGACATGGATTGCCTCCTTAAGGAGCACTGCAGGACTTGATGATGGAGGAACGCCACCTTCTTCCATCAAAGTCGAGGTTACAAAGATGGATGATTGCCCAAACTTTTTCTCAAAGTTCATTTCAGACATCAAATGATCCTTATCACCATCTGCTCCTGCCAAAAAACACTATCAGATCTCCAAGATTCCAACATAAACAAAATCTACTTCAAGATATGGACTGATGTTATAAGGTTGTTGGGATAATTTACCTCCAAGGGCTGCTGCTACGTCACCATTCATGTCATTCTTGGAAAATTTCTTATTCTTTCTCCGGCGTCCAAAGCAAGGACAACAACCACAGCTCCATCATCTTTGGACGTTTAGGACCCTTTGGCGGTTCATAACCATACAGAGCTTGTCGTTTGAAAACCAAAACAGTACCAACGTAAACTGGACCTTGGATTCCATCTAGACCTTTCATATTGATCTGTAGCAAACAAGAGGGTAAGGAAGAGGGTATATTTATCTCATAGATCAGAAGTTGAAGAAATATGGGTTGTGTCTTACATCAAAGAAGACTGTGTTTCTGTTGGCGTAACGATCGTTCGTGTCAATACCGTCGAACCTTTGAGGGAACTGAACAAAGCAGACCTTCTTTCCAATCTGAGGATCCATCAATTGCTTCCCTTACGGCCTTGCTGTTGTTCACATAGTGATCACAGTCCAAGTTCAGCATGAAAGGAGCATTTGTGAGTACGCCTGCCACTCGAACCTGAAAGAAGTATCAGGTTAGGTCCAAGACACAGAGATCAGTTTCTCGTTTGGTCCAAGGCAGATCAAGAAAATTACCAGGGCGTTCATGGCGCCAGCTTTTTTGTGGTGCTGAAAACCAGGACGCTTCACACGGGACACGTACACAAGTCGAGGAAGCTCGTGGCCTTCGACATCAAATCCTCCGCTGTGGCCGAGGAAGACTTGGATCATACCGGGGTGGTCCTTGGTGTTGTTTCCTGGCCATGGTGTTCCATCTTGCATGATCCAACCTTCTAGGATCTCCATTTGATTACATATAATGATAAATGATAGTAGTTGAAAGAAATATGAGAAATTAAAATTGGATTCGTAGGAATATGTAATAGAGACAATTCACGGGATCCTCGTGGAATTGGCCATACATGTTAGAATATAATTGAGTTTCATAAATGAGATGTTATAGTCATATGATACACACGTACATTAACGTACGGGTGTGTATGTATGTTAGCGGGTGTGTGTCAATAGGTGTGTGTGTTAGATAAGTGGTGTTGTTTCTATTGTCAGTTTCTAAAAGTGGCAAACGGTTACGACCGTAAGACATCTATATAAATGTATGTGTGTAGTTGTGTTGTGTAGTGAGAGATAATATAAGAAGTTTTCAGTTTTAATAATCTATGTCTCTCTCACTCGTCTCTCCCTCGTACGTACTCTGTTTTTCATTGAGAAAGACAAAAGTAACGTTCGTTCTCTGTTCTTCTTTTTCTTTTGATTACTTGTGCTCAAAGAAACACACAAGTAAAGAGAAGAAGATCATAAATTCCAACAATACATAGCAAAAGTGACTACCTAATACTAGTTGGCTCGTGTGTGGAATGAATTCCTGTCTTGTGTCGGAAAAGTATATGAAGCATTTCCCCAGTAACGGTGGAACATATCAGTTATCTCACGCAAGAGAGATTTCATGAACAGTTGGATTCACTCTACATGGAAGGAAGCTAACGGTTGAAACTTTGTGCTGATGCCACAAAAGCCAATTTCTTTTCAATGAAGATAATAAATACAATGTGGATCTTTAAGATGAAATTGTTACCTTCTTCTTTGAGGAACTAAACAGGGCGATTCAGGTACGAGAGATGTCATCCCAGATATCGATCTCAGGTACATCTTCAAGATTCTCGAAATCTTGATTTATACTCCGAACATAGAACTGAACAGGAATTCTTGCTGAAAAAAGATTATTAATAGTCAGAAGAAAGATGGTTGTACCAGAAATCAGGACGCTGTTACTTTTCATCATGTTAGCCAATGTTAAAATACATGCACCACCAGTTTGTAAGGGTTCATTATTCTATTCCTATTAAGTTGCTGCTGCTTAGAGGAATTATCAGGAAGAGGGAAAACTACTATTTACTGCGAGTTTGTATAACTAGGTCCTTTGCACAAAAATATGCCACTCCCAATTGAATTTAAACATCTTGTGAAACCACTTCTTCAAATATGGGAAGATTTGATAAGGTAAACTTTCTCAGCAGAGTACATAGTTGGCGAACCTGTCTTAACTTGTCCAGCGACATTAATTTTTATTTGGTTATTAAAATGTCAAATATTTATATATTAATATTATAACGACATATAATCGAAGTGTGTCTAATGCCCACAACGTTTCATCCCTCTCAATTAACCCTCAAATTCTTGAAGTCGCTGAGTTTGTCAATTGTTTATTTATAAAAAAATATTTTAAAAAGAATAATAAAAAGCTACCTATTTTGTTATTAAACAGGTTACCAAAGGATTATATTGAATTAGCCATATATGATCCAAAACCTTTGGTAGTTTCTAATGGGATTTCTGATAAAGAAGATTTTCTTTTAAGACTCTGCAAAAAAACATAGCATGTTTGAAGGATATTGATCATGTATTCGTAAATATATGTATCTAATTGTATTTAATTAACGATAATATATTTATTTTTGAAAAAAATTAAATTAAATAATACAGGCAGAAACCTGCGGAGTGATGACTACCATTGTTAGTATCGATGGTGACATGGGATGGTTCTATTTGAGCTGTAAGAAATGCCCAAAGAAAGTTATAATTGTGCCAAGTGATGATGTTGATCTTGAAGATACAAATCAAATGGTTACACATTCATATCAATGTCCCAAATGCAACAATGATGAGCCTAAGCTTGTGTTAAGGTTAGTTTAAATAATAACATTTTATATAAAGCTCATAAATTTAAAATACTAATATAATATATACTATAAGTTAAATATTCACTAGGTATAAGTAGCATATTGTTGTGATTGACAATACTGGCGAAACAAAGTTCCTCCTATTTGATAATATGGCTACTCAATTAGTTGGAACGACTGCTTTGGAATTAACAGGCTCAATTAAAAAACATGTAAGCATCTATCCATATATTGATTATAAAACCTATATTGTATTCTGGAAAATCATAATATCCTCATCGAGTTTTGGTGTTTTGGTTATAACATGCAGTTTGAAGAATCTCCTAAATATTTACAACAGTTTGAATTTAGTCATTTAAATAAATCTAATATTGGCGTTTAAGATTCGAATCAATCAATAATATTCAATTATTGTATTCGGTACAAATGAATTACGAATATTAACATTTTTTATACCAATCAATGATTGTTTTGAAACCAAAATATTAGACAAATAATTAGGATGTATCTTAATAACAGATCATCCAGCATGTCCTATATATGGATCATATTATCTCATTTACAAAACCATTTTCATCTCTCCCAATCTTAACATTCTCTTTCTTTTCTATTGTGAAACTAATATCTTCTTTCTCAAACATTTTAGATCTTCTTAATGAGAATATAATAATATACAATGATAATGATTCGGTCTGAAACTGTTATGGGCCGTCCATGTTGGGAGGACAATGTTTTTACTATGGATGGAAGCTAATGCAATATATCCAGAGGCAGATCTAGAATTTAACTTATTCGGATTTGCCAACAAAATTTGTTTGGAATGTTTTGGAGAAAATTTGGACAAGGAGAAAAAAAATGATTCGTTATTGGTAGGTTGGACCATGTTCCCGTCAGTGCTGGTGAAAGATACTATTTGAGAGTTCTAATCAATAAGATAGCATGATGTAGTCAGTTAAAATTTTCTTATATTCAGATAGTTAAAATATTTACTTTTTTAATATTTTATGTTTTGTTCTTTATTAATATAGTTTTATTAATAATAAAAGCCCTAAGGATGTTGTCGTTAAAAAGGATTTCGAACCCTAACTATCTAAAACAATTTGAATTTAGACGTTTAAAATAATTAATATAAACTTTTCAAGAATCAATCAATAATTCAATTTTGAATATTACAATTTTATGCCAATCAATGTTTGTTTCGAATGAAAATTAAATCCAAATTGTTCCAAATCAAATCCAAATCACAACAATCGTATTATCGTAAAATAATATTCACAAATTTAAAGAAGTTACCTGCTCTAAAAAATACAATTAATATATTCAAACACATACAAAGATTGTAATAAACATAATATTAGTAATATACAATTCTACATTATTAAAATACAATCCTAACATTCATAAAACATAATATAAACACATAAGATAAAAAATAAACAACACTCACTTTATGGATTGATATACCAAAAATTTAAAATAAACATTTGCTAAACAAAACAATAAACAAACAACAAAAAGTTTTTATTTTGCGCTGTAGCGCGGATACTTACCTAGTGGTAATTGTATTGGCCAAGGAGCCGACCATTCTAGTAACTGTCACCTATAATCCGTGCAGATGTGTCTGCACCCAAATTTTAATGGATGTTTTCGTTTTTACTAGGATCGATCCCAAAGTCATTATATAATTTAGTGGATGTTATTGATTTATTGATTATAATTGATTTATAAATCCAAAAATATCAAGTGTTATTGGTTTATTCATTTTTGTCAAAATTTTATGTTATTCATTCCTTGATTTTTAAATTATATTTAAAATTAAATGTTTTTGAAAAAAATAAAAAAATTTCATAATGATTTAATTTTGCAGTGAATTTTTAATGGTTTTGGGATATTTTCCAAAAAAAATACAAAACTTATATTGCAAAATATTAAATTAAATTTTATAAGTAATTTTAAATCCTATATAAATTTTCAAATCAATCAAAATATACTAACGCATAAACTTGTACTTTTTTTTGGTTTTTGACGGCAAACTTTTAGCATTAACTAAGTTGTCCAATTAAATATTGTAAATAATATTCTTATATTGAATATTAAACTCGTAGAAGCAAAAACTTAAGTGACGTGGACACGTGACCTAGCATTACTGGGCAAATGGGCTCTTAAAGTTGGGCTAGTCAGTCCCCAAAGAAACTGGGTATTATGCGCGACGGGAGTGGTTTTGTCCTTGGTTCAAGCCACTTGCAAGTCTTGCATATGTCTGGTTGTTAACTCTCTGCTAATTAAAAAAATACAGAACTTATATTATGTCTGGTTGTTAGCACTCTGCTAATTTAATTATTATTAAAACATTGATTTTCTCTACAAGAGAAGTTGCTCTTCTTCTGTATCAGTGAGGAGCCAATGATAACCATCGTATATATTTATTGGAGATTAATCTTTTCGGTTATACAAAATGTTCTACATAAATGAATCTAACATGTGTTATTTCTTGTTTAGTTACGTTTTGTTCACAAAAATGTTAGATTAATTAATAATTACTATTGCCAAATTTCCAAAATCATTTGATAATAATAAAATGAAGTTAACATATATAGCTAAATTAATTTGATACGAGTAATTTTATAGCTAAATTAATTTCAAATAGATGGTAAAAAGGAGAAGTTAACATACAGAAATACAGAAGTTTTTATACGGACTTACAATACCATTCCTTTAAGTAATTTTATTGCTCTAATTCGATAGATTGTGTACTCAGACAAGCTTTTCCTCTTTGAACAAAAAGAGGATTAAGAAGGAAGAGGGGAAACTGAGGAAGTACTTATTCAAAAAAAAGAAACTGAGAAAGTACCGCAATCCTTGTCCAAGTGTAAATTATAGCCAAGGATCAAACAGAAAATCATCAGAAAAATAAAAAATGTAATCGCTATCACTACCATATTTTGGCCTATAGACATATAAAGTCCAATAAGCCAAGACAACAAACCGGAGAAAAGCGTGAAATAAGCATATCTCATCTCCATCCTAAACTTATCCGATAGCTGAATCAGCCCTATCCCTCCAGTGAACAACGATATGGTGAATAATGACATGTGCAGCACAAACGACACTTTGACTTTATCCACCAAAATTTGACATATTAACGGCGATAAAACCAACGCACACATGGCAAGTTCCGCAAAGATAAGCTGAGGAATCCTCTCTTTCACTGTAGTAAAATTTCTGTAGAAATTAGTGGAGGGAAGATCGGTGAAGAAGAGAAACCTGAGTATCGTCACTGCGTAGAATGTTGTGGCACTCACCGCACCGTCCCTACTGAACCGAGATGATGACGATGACTTTCCTCCAGGTGGCCAGAGAAGATTGAGTGATATGGAGAGGCCAAGGAGCGAGAGCACAACCATTACATACCATATTCCTCTGCATACAATCACATCTCTTTTACTCATCACAATCATCTTCAATTTTATATATTCTCTCCTCTATTTTCTCTCTCTCTTTCTTTTTAGGTTTGATCCTCTCCTCGTGTGTGTTTATATATAGTAATAGACCGTAGGGTAGGGACTGAATTAGGGTTATTGATTTACTAAGATCTTCACTATCACAACTAACAAACAAAATATAAACAAATCAATAGACTTATCAATCACGTAAATATCTCTAACTAATCTTCTTCTCCATTATATTCTCTCCTTTTTTTTTGGTGAATTAAGATTTCTAAGAAGATCGTCTTCGATGATCACAAATGTAACGAAAGAAAATTAAAAAAAAAATCAATGAGTAACAATTAACAAACAAATGAAAAATATTTAATTAAATAAAATTTTGTTTTTAATTAAAAATAATTATTAAATAAAATATTGTCCATGTTCTTCTTCTCATCTTTGTTTGACCCTTACTAAATCAAAGAAAGAAGAAAAGCTAAATCATCTCATCGTATATGATGAAAAAATAGTTTTTTTTTTGCATATAGAATTCGAGTTTGTAATATATTTTAGAAGTGAATTCGAGTTCGTAATATATTCGAGTTTTTTGCATATATGATTCAAGTTGTTGGATGTTGAAGGAGAGAATCCAATATATTATAGAGGTGATCTTAAAAAACAGATGACATGTCTTTTTCACAAGCTTTCTCTCAAAATAATTGACAAAAATAACATTTGTTGTTATTGTACATTATTACAAGTATGCGATTTCTAAAATTAAATCTCACTTACCTTCTTAAAAACAAAAGATATTTAGATTTACTTCTAAATAACTTCTCAATAAAAAAAAAAAAATTTAAGCCATTATTATTTTGAATAAACCAGTTCATAATTTGAAGATAAAAATTAAACTTCTATTTACAAAAAATCATCACATATTATATTTTGATACGTATAGAAACATATAATTTTCACGTATAGAATTAAAAAAAATTCAAAAGAATTATATGATAAAAAAAATAAGCTTTAAAATTTATTTACTAATACGTATAACTGAAATTAGATATCATTTGTTTGATGATTTTTTTCCTACGGATAAGAGTGTAATAAGAGTGTGACACGTGCTTTTGCCACATATGAGATGTTTTAGACGGGCGCTACCAGAATCCCTAACTTTACGGAATGGTCACTTTACCTCAAAGTGTTTTTCAAACGACCGTGGAACATATTTTTTCGGCGCGGTACAAATTAACCTTTAATGTTTTTTTTTCCCGATACTTTCATTCATTTTTTTCAACGACTCAATCCGTGATCCTTCTTTCCATTATTATTATTTTTTTGTAAATATTGAGATGTGTCACATGTTTAGTATATTTATTTTAATTTTCATTGCATATTATAATGTTTTTTTTTTGTAGATGTAGTAGTATATTAGTATATGATTAGGTTCACATGGAATATATGTCCTACTATTTATAATTCATATTTTATTGATTACTTTTGTCATAGCCATCATAGGTAGACCGGTATATAATAGAAAAAAAGACATTAAAATGATTTTAATTTCTTATAACATTGGATTAATCTTAACTTTTCACTTCCTTTTTTCACAGTAAACTTCTTATATAACTTTAATTTCGTATGTCTACATATGTATATATATATATATATCATCGTATTATTTACGATATAAATACATGTTTTATAAGCTTTTAGCTCATCAAATATAAAATAGTGGACTTTCTTTTGATGAATAGTCTAGATTAGTAAATTATATAATGCATTAGGACTCTATAACAGAGACAAATTAAATAACAATACCTTTACAGTTAATTCTTAGTTGGATATTATAGGACGGTAAATATTTTTCTTACAAACATCGACTGTGCACTACGCAAGATCTTATATATGTAGTAAATTATGAAATATGATAAACAAATTCGCATACTACATTATGACTTATTTATTTTATATTTCAATAACCACATATCCTATAGATCCATCCATCAATAATAGGGTTCAGAAGCTATGTTTGGATAAAAAAATGAAGGAAAAGAAGGCTTCAATTTACTCTTAAAAAGGTTTTACGTTTTGGCATTGAACGAAGAAGCTATAAAGAAACGTCAACTGAGAAGCGTCAGAGGGCTTTTTATTAAATAAACTTTGCGAACCCACAACGGTTTGGCTTGCCGTGTGGCACACAGAGGTAGAAACTTGAGAAGCTAATCGATTGACCTTTAATTTTAAGAGAGAGAATAGAGAGTTAGATTGCAGATGAGAGGAAATGAAAATGACGATTCGGAGTGGAATTGATTTGAGAAGATTCTCAAAAATCCTTTAGTTTATTGATTTTTTTTTTTTTTGTTTATGGTAAACGGTAAACCAGACGAAGGTATATGCCTATTAAATCCTAATATATAATATTTTAAGGCAAAGTTTTCATACTCTTGATTTATTTTTTATATAATTTCTTTTGTCAAGTAATAATTATATTTTAGATAAAAAATAGGGGAAAATGCCAAAAAAAATTCTCAATTTTCAAAAATTAAAATGGGTGGAAAAAACCTCAACTTTTATTGATTTTGCATTTTAATCGCTAGCTTTAGCTAATTAATCCCGTCATTAAGTGGTTTGACGAAACCGTTAATTCTACTACGTGACTAATTTGGCATTAGTTATTAAATTGAGAAGTCAACGAAAATTGATTATATATTTTATCGACGACAAAGTTGAGACTTTTTTCAATGAAATTCATAAATTAAGGTTTTTTTTTTGATATTTTCCCGAATTGATTTAAGGGATACGTAATAGATACGATGAATATCTCCTATATATTATTTGGGGAGTACACTTATACAATTAACCTTACAAGATGTTAATATTTACATCTCATTGCCATTACAAAAAAAAGATAAATTATAATTTTTCATTAAAGATAATTTAGTCATTGATTATTCTTTTATCACTAATAAAGATTATATTAATTATATTAATTATTAACAATTTATAAAATTATAAATGCTTTAAAATATCTAATCGGATATTGAAATCTAGATTATCATTCAATTTTAAATCTCAACGAAAAAAAAAGTATTATCGGGATTCGTAACTGTATTTCTTCTCTCCACTATACATAATCAAACAAATATAATTATCTTCTTCAACAATATTTCTTACGAAAGAAATTGGCTAACAGCCATTTTTTAAGGCAGAGTTTTCATACTCTTGATTTATTTTTTATATAATTTCTTTTGTCTGAGTAATAATTATATTTTAGTTGAAAAATAGAGAAAAATGACAAAAAAATCTCAACTTTCAAAAATTAAAATGGGTGGAAAAAACAAAATTTAATATTGTTGAAAAATCCTCAATTTTTATTTGATTTTTGCATTTTAATCGCTAACTTTTGTTTATTGAGCTAATTAGTCTCGTCGTTAAATGGTTTGACGAAACCGTTAATTCTTCTGTAAAGTAGTCCAATAAGGATTAAAGTCCGAATGTATTTGGTAAGAATTGGTAACCATCATTTGCTATTTATTTGGTGAGTACAAATTTGAATTTAACCTTAAAAAATGTTAATATTTTTTTTCTTATGTTATTGGTATTAAGATCATTTGTTAATTTTTTATTATAATTGTAAATTTAATTAGCATCTAAAAACAAAATTAAATCGATTTTAATTTTTTCTTAACTTTTTTTTTAAAGGCTATTACGAAGAACTCGAAGAATACAACAAATCTCCTATATATTATTTGGGAAGCACATTTATAAATAAACCTTACAAAATATTCATAATTACATCACATTGCCATTACATATAAGAACAAATTAAAATCTCATTAGAATATTTTAGTCATTAATTATTATACAGTTTTAAGATTTTTTTTTTTAAAAAAGATATTTATAGATTACGGTTTAAATATTTCCTAAAATTTTTCCAAACAAAATAACAATTTACATCAAATCTCTTATTTTTGGAAAGTTAAATCAACATTTAATTTAAAAGCCAAAAAAAAAATCAACAAAATCTTATTTTAACTTCTTTTCAAAAAATTCAAAATAAATAAATTTATTAAAACAAAATTATCATCTAGAAAAAAGTAAATATGCTAACTTTTATTAACTAAACTATAATTCCAACAATAAGAAAAATAAAAACTATTTTTAATTTACATACTAAAAATCATTTCATGAAAAGTATATTATCATATTTTACTAAAAAATAAAATTAATATACTTATATTAAACTAAACTTTTTAATAAATTAATGTTATAATTTAATAAATTATTTAAATAAAATTATTTAATGTTTAAATTCTTGATTGTTTAAAAAAATAAATTAACCTCTTAATATTATTATGGAAATACTTTTTAGAATCTAACTTTAAAGTTTCTTAAAATTATATAATAACTAGAATTTATCCCGTGCTATAGCACGAATTGATATTTCTTTTAAGATTCGATACTATAAATATTTTATTAAAAATTATAAATTAATAAAATAAATGCTAAATGTATATTAAAAACAATTATCAATAAAATATGTATTTAATTAAGTTTAATATTTTAGATTAGTTATATTGATATTATGTATATTTTAGTTGATGTTAAATAAAATTTTTAAATTTGATAAATAAGTTTTATTCAGATATTCTGTTGTTTTTACCCTTTAAAAATTACAATAATACTCTTAATGGAACAATTAATTTTGTTTTTTTAAAACTGATTTATTCCAATAATATTATTACATAATTTAAAAAACTTTAAAGTTAGATTCTAAAAGTATTTCCATAATATTATTAAGAGGCTAATTTTTTTTAAAACAATCAAGTATATAAACATTAAATAATTTTATTTAAATAATTTATTATATTATAATATTATTATTAAAAAGTTTAGTTTAATATATGTATATCAATTTTTTTATAATAAAATATGATAATATACTTTTGATGAAATTATTTTTCGTATGTAAATTAAAAATTGTTTTTATTTTTCTTATTTTTGAAATTATAATTTATTTAATAATAGTTAACATATTTACTTCTTTCTAGATTATAATTTTTATTTTAATAAATTTATTTATTTTTAAATTTTTGAAAAGAAGTTAAATATAGATTTTATTGATTTACTTTAACAAACTAATTAAATTAAATGTTGATTTAATTTCCAAAAATAAGAGATTTGATGTAGATTGTGATTTTGTTTGGAACCGTAATGTAGAAATATATATATTTTTCTAAAAATCTTTAAATCGTATAATAATTAATGACTAAAATATCATTAATGAGAGCTTTTAATTTGTTCTTAGATGTAATGGCAATGTGATGTAATTATTAATATTTTGTAAGATTTATTTATAAATGTACTCCCCAAATAATATATAGGGGATATTATTGGAATAGACCATTTAGAGAATAAAATTATTGTTTCATTCATAGTATTATTGTAATTTCCAATGGATAAAAACAACAGAGTATCTCAATAAAAATTATTTGTCAAATTTTAAATTTTTATTTAACATCAACTAAAATATACATAATATTAATATAACTAATCTAAAATATTAAACTTAATTAAATACATATTTTTATTGATAAATTATATTTTTTATATATTTAATATTTATCTTATTAATTTATCATTTTTAAATAAAAAAACTTATAGTATATAATCTTAAAAGAAATATCAATCCGTGTATAGCACGGAACAAATTCTAGTTTCTTATTATAATTGTAAATTTTTTTCTCCATAAACTAAAATCTAATCTAATTGAGTGAAATTTGTTACTGCAAAAAAGTTAAACAATGATTTGTCTTTGTGGATCTGATCATTGTGGATCTCTGTATGAACTTGAGCTGATTAATTATATTCGACCATATAATTAAATGATTTCTATCAAATTTGCCCTGAGAAAAAGGAAAATCCTCCAGTAACAAATGTAAAAAAATTAAACGAGTCAATCAAATATTTCTAATCTTTCTACTTTTTCCTGTATCTGTATTCTGAGTTCTACTTCTCTCATAAAGTAGCTGTATATAACAAATTGTTGATTCTTTTGGCTAGTAAGATCGAACAAGAAAGCAATTTGATCTATTCACAGATGGATTGTAACTGCAGAGAACCTTACTTTCACCTTTTAGGAGCTTTCACAAGAACAGAGATATGGAGATAGAATTCTGGGTTCATCAAGTTATTTACCACCCATGAAAACGGTATCTCTAGTTTCATTTCTATCCCTTGGATCCTTGCCAATTTGATCTCACCCATCTCCGCCAAGCCATCTGCTTCTTCTGATTCATCCATGCTTCTTCTTTCTTCTTCACTCGTTTGAGCTCTGTCTCCAATGGACTCTGGGAGGAGACTTTCAATGGCGTCCGGTAAGGTAAAGCATTTCCCTGTTAATGGTGGAACATATCAGTTATCTCACGCAAGAGATTTCATGAACAGTTGGATTCACTCTACATGGAAGGAAGCTATCGGTTGAAACTTTGTGCTGATGCCACAAAAGCCAATTTCTTTTCAATGAAGATAATAAATACAATGTGGATCTTTAAGATGAAATTGTTACCTTCTTCTTTGAGGAACTAAACAGGGCGATTCAGGTACGAGAGATGTCATCCCAGATATCGATCTCAGGTACATCTTCAAGATTCTCGAAATCTTGATTTATACTCCGNTGAGAGTGAGACTTTAACTAAACAAACTCAGGCAATTCAATATTTTTTAATGTTATCAAATGATATTCAGCTTGAAGTTGTTATGAGATATGTGAGTGTGTTTAGTCTTTTGTTTTTTATTTTGTGAATTTCCACGACAGAAGAAAAAGTCCCAGGCTATCTATGTTAAAGTTTGCATTCAAGATTTGTGTGGTTTCACTGCAATTAAAAGTATACTCTTTGGGAAAGTTGTGAATCTTTTACTCTTTAACTCAAAAGTAATTTTGTTCGAGTTTCCTTTTACATTGCATTAATCTCTCACAATAAATCCAGATCCATCTGTTTTGCTGGCTAACATACAATAAACAAAATCCAATTATGCAATCCAAAAAGAAGTGAAAACACTCTGGACAAAGTACAGAAAAGTTTCAGAAGAAATAGAAAAGATTTTGCTTCAGCAGTTGATGCCACACTTGGAAGTATCAGGTCCAGAGAGGACTGTGCCGGCTGAAAAATATCTCAACCGATCCAAGTGCCCAACGCAAAACCTGGTTTAACCTGTCTGATAGATTAATAGGAGCTGAACCTTTGAATGCAGGCCTCTTAGGCATGCAGTAAATAGACCTCCAGCCACGGCAATGCATCTTGAAACCCGTCAAAATATCCTCCGTGATAGAGCCATAGATCCAACCCAGCTGCAATTCGGAGATACACAAAAGTTTCTTACAATGGCCAGCTTCTAAATCACAAATAATAAGGTACTATCTTACGATTCAGTATCATTACCTCAGTTCCCCACTCAGTCTTGTCTTCATAACCGCAGCTTATGACATGGATTGCCTCCTTAAGGAGCACTGCAGGACTTGATGATGGAGGAACGCCACCTTCTTCCATCAAAGTCGAGGTTACAAAGATGGATGATTGCCCAAACTTTTTCTCAAAGTTCATTTCAGACATCAAATGATCCTTATCACCATCTGCTCCTGCCAAAAAACACTATCAGATCTCCAAGATTCCAACATAAACAAAATCTACTTCAAGATATGGACTGATGTTATAAGGTTGTTGGGATAATTTACCTCCAAGGGCTGCTGCTACGTCACCATTCATGTCATTCTTGGAAAATTTCTTATTCTTTCTCCGGCGTCCAAAGCAAGGACAACAACCACAGCTCCATCATCTTTGGACGTTTAGGACCCTTTGGCGGTTCATAACCATACAGAGCTTGTCGTTTGAAAACCAAAACAGTACCAACGTAAACTGGACCTTGGATTCCATCTAGACCTTTCATATTGATCTGTAGCAAACAAGAGGGTAAGGAAGAGGGTATATTTATCTCATAGATCAGAAGTTGAAGAAATATGGGTTGTGTCTTACATCAAAGAAGACTGTGTTTCTGTTGGCGTAACGATCGTTCGTGTCAATACCGTCGAACCTTTGAGGGAACTGAACAAAGCAGACCTTCTTTCCAATCTGAGGATCCATCAATTGCTTCCCTTACGGCCTTGCTGTTGTTCACATAGTGATCACAGTCCAAGTTCAGCATGAAAGGAGCATTTGTGAGTACGCCTGCCACTCGAACCTGAAAGAAGTATCAGGTTAGGTCCAAGACACAGAGATCAGTTTCTCGTTTGGTCCAAGGCAGATCAAGAAAATTACCAGGGCGTTCATGGCGCCAGCTTTTTTGTGGTGCTGAAAACCAGGACGCTTCACACGGGACACGTACACAAGTCGAGGAAGCTCGTGGCCTTCGACATCAAATCCTCCGCTGTGGCCGAGGAAGACTTGGATCATACCGGGGTGGTCCTTGGTGTTGTTTCCTGGCCATGGTGTTCCATCTTGCATGATCCAACCTTCTAGGATCTCCATTTGATTACATATAATGATAAATGATAGTAGTTGAAAGAAATATGAGAAATTAAAATTGGATTCGTAGGAATATGTAATAGAGACAATTCACGGGATCCTCGTGGAATTGGCCATACATGTTAGAATATAATTGAGTTTCATAAATGAGATGTTATAGTCATATGATACACACGTACATTAACGTACGGGTGTGTATGTATGTTAGCGGGTGTGTGTCAATAGGTGTGTGTGTTAGATAAGTGGTGTTGTTTCTATTGTCAGTTTCTAAAAGTGGCAAACGGTTACGACCGTAAGACATCTATATAAATGTATGTGTGTAGTTGTGTTGTGTAGTGAGAGATAATATAAGAAGTTTTCAGTTTTAATAATCTATGTCTCTCTCACTCGTCTCTCCCTCGTACGTACTCTGTTTTTCATTGAGAAAGACAAAAGTAACGTTCGTTCTCTGTTCTTCTTTTTCTTTTGATTACTTGTGCTCAAAGAAACACACAAGTAAAGAGAAGAAGATCATAAATTCCAACAATACATAGCAAAAGTGACTACCTAATACTAGTTGGCTCGTGTGTGGAATGAATTCCTGTCTTGTGTCGGAAAAGTATATGAAGCATTTCCCCAGTAACGGTGGAACATATCAGTTATCTCACGCAAGAGAGATTTCATGAACAGTTGGATTCACTCTACATGGAAGGAAGCTAAGCCAACTTTGAAACACGACTACGGTGTTTTCGGTTAAAGAAAAGTTACTTCTATTATTTATGTTACACCTAGAAATTCTACTTTAACAATGGAAGAAGAAACTCCTTGATTTGTCCCGCTAAGTCCATGCTCTCTACAGTAGGGTCTATAGCTAGAGTCCATGTAGAAGTTCTAAGAGCTTTAGAACTAAATATGAGGCAACATAGAACTGAACAGGAATTCTTGCTGAAAAAAGATTATTAATAGTCAGAAGAAAGATGGTTGTACCAGAAATCAGGACGCTGTTACTTTTCATCATGTTAGCCAATGTTAAAATACATGCACCACCAGTTTGTAAGGGTTCATTATTCTATTCCTATTAAGTTGCTGCTCGAATCTCCTTAATAGTCCTTCTCCCTTTTGATGATAAATGACGCTCAAACATATTGATCCAGGAAACGTGTTTTTATACGGTGAGGGTTAACTTAAATTTGTAGAACACTTTGGTGAAGAAGTTTATACCCTTCTAAACTATTCCATTTGAAAGAGTCGTCTCATGTATCAACCGCTTGGACAGAATTGAACAGGTCGAACATCCAACTCAGGTACACCTTGTCGAGATTGTGGAGAGACAAACTTGTTTTTCTTGAAAACTCATCTTTAATAGTTCCCATTTTAAGCTTGGGTGATAATCTTGTGTAGGCATCAAGATCACCTGTCAAACCATTGGATTTCAACCTCATTACTAACTCAGTCAAGGATACATCCAAAGGTTATACCATGATCGATGCAAATAGTAACAACTGACAACGCTGAACGCAAAAGCTAAGCCTACATCTAGTGGTGGTGTAACAAAAATGATAATTTGTGACTGCTAGTATTTTATATGTGCCTAATATCGACCACTCGTACCATTCATGACAGAGGTCCATAGATCTTCTTGATCGCTCTGAGACATATTCATAATATTCTTGCGATTTCCATTGATGATATACTGTGCCTGCAGGATAAGTGGATAATTTCGACATGTCAAAACTTCTTATCGTTTACCGTTTGCCTTACTTATGGCAGCAGTAAAGCATTGTTAAAATATAACATAAGAAAAGCCTATGGCTACTACATTAGGTAACGACAAACCACTTGCATACTTAACAAACTGGTAACAAAACTATTTGCGGTCATTACCAGCTACACCAACACAGTCTGAGATTTTATAACCCTCTGAACTTATCATAGACACATTGCATTTATGGTGGCTGTAAACGTCTAGGTGTTGTCTAACATTGACAGTACATCATCAAGATGTGGAAGAAAATCACACTTAAAGCAAAACAAATATTTCACTGTTTTACGATGTGAAATCCAATGGAACAGTGTACATAGTCCATATGGAATTAACGTTTCAGTTAAGATGAGAAGAAAGCCATAAATTTTCAAGAAATCATCACTAACCTCTTTTAAAGAATTAACAAAGTTCCATTTTACAGAATCTTCTCCTTCACAGGGTATCAGTATGTTGCTAGGATATCCTCTAAAGTGTATCTGGAAACAAAAATTTCTGAAAAGCTCAAGAACTGCAATGACAAAAGAGAGTAAGTTTTATGCATCTTGCTAGTCAAGAGAGACTGATGAAAGATTCCACCAACAACATACTCTGACTGTTATACATACTGGTGCCCAGGCTTTAGTTGTAGCAAGAAAATAAAATTTGTGCCTTTCTATGGTTTAGTAAATGGAGATGCAGAGTAAGAGAATGACATTGTGGATCACCGATTTTATCCTCCAACGTTTAGATTACAAGAATAGTCTGCCCTCAAGCTCACTCAAGATGCTTAATACATACTCTAGGCTCATCTCTCAAACAGAAGCTGATGAATTTGAGAGAAAGAAAAAATCACCGTGAGATTCCAAGGTTGTTCTCAATGTAGATTCATTTACTTTCTTCTACAGTTTCTCAATGTAGATTCATTCACAAAATCCCAAAATTTCAACTGTATTTACAGATCCTAATTACGTTTACAGAACAACAATTGGCTTTGTATAACGATGAATCCTTTTTTAACAACAAACTCTGCAAGTTCTTAACACAGTCGATTCCATCTTAAGGATTCACTAGAATGTAGAGAACTCACAGCTCAAACGAAACAAGCGTCTGCAAATGAATTGCACCGAACAGGCTAAACTCAAATTGGAAGATTTCTTAGATGTTCGTATACACACTATTCTAAACTCATAGATTCATTAGCTAATCTGAATAAGCCGAAAATGAAAAGGGGAGAAGATTCAAATTCAGCAAAAGATTTAAAGTCCAGACCTGAACATTCGCAGTCAACGGAGACGACGCCATAGCTTCCCGGATTAAGATCTCGCCGGAGGGGAAAGAAAAACAAAAAAAAAAACTCAAAAAACAAAAACGACAGCGTTTAAATTTCACGAATCTGGGCTAGGAATCAGCTAAATTTCCTCTGTTCTCATAAATTGATAAGATTTATCTCAGCTCCAGATAGACAACAACAAACAGATTTGCTTCTGAAATCACAACCAATCCAAAGCTTCCACCTTCCCAGTAAACCAGAGATGTTTTGGGTTCGGTAAAAGGAAAACAGAACAACTCTTGGCGCAGAGAAAGTGAAGATGATGTAACGAGAAAACAAAACAAGAAGAAGCTCGGAAATAGAACTTCTCAGAGATTCTCCGAGAATTATAGCTCGCCGGAAAAGAAAAAAAAAGAAAAAGCTTTTGACGGTTCTGAGTCGGCGGAAGAAGAAAGCAGAGAGAAAGAGAGAAGAAGAAGAATAAAAGAAGAGTTTTGGGGTCTGTGGAGAGGAGGGAAGAAGGGTGAGAAAATAGGAAGAAATTTGGGAGAACGGTCTCAGCCCACTTCAAGTTTGGGCCGACGGAAATACCATACATGAAGTTTGGAGCTCGGTCCAATTTATGACATTTTATAAACTTTCGGTCCAATTGCATACCAACTTTGCAAATTTGTCAATTTCTGGGTTTAATTGATCGTTTTGAAATTCAGTTTCTAAATCGTTAGGTTTAATTGATAAATTATAAAATTAGATTCAAAATCTCTGATAAAATTATTAATTTGATTAACCCAAATAAACTAAACCATAAAATAACCATAAAATCGATTTTAAACCGAAATCCAAATAATTAAACCATAAACTAAACCAAAATCGATTAACCAAATACACCATCTTCTTCTTCTTCTTCTTCTTCATTGTTAATTCATCTTTTTCAAAACACAATCCCTGAAAATCGATTTTGCTGTTAGAGATAGTCTCAGGGAGAAAACCAACGGATTCCGATAGCTTCTTCTTAGCGGATTGGGTTATGGAGTTGCAAGCGAATGGTGAGATTCTAAGCGCAATCGATCCGAGACTTGGATCTGGTTATGATGGAGGAGAAGCAAAGCTTTCTCTTACCGTCGGATTGTTCTGTTGCCACCAAAACCCGGCGTCTCGGCCGTCGATGAGAATCGTACTTAGGTATCTAAACGGAGATGAGAATGTTCCTGAGATTGACGATGATTGGAGATATGTTTCGTCAAGCTCAATCACCAGAGTTTCTTCGACTTCTCGTATGAGTCAGTAGTGGATAGTGCACATTCACTTCTTCTTTTTTCTTTTCTTGTTAATTACTGGTAATTCGAGCTTTTTCTTAATAGAATAATACTAAGTAATTTTGTTTTTCTTGTTAACAATTTGTGAATAATTACTGGTTTTTAAAATCAATTCAAATGATTAATGAGTAACAATTTGTAAGTAATCAAGGATTCTTGATAACCAATTCTTTTATAGTTTTCAAAGAAGTTTGGCTTCGAATTGGTCAAATCGTTTAGCTTTCAAAAGACTAAAACATGATTAATTAACATAATTACAGAGACATTTTCTAGGCAAATGGAAGGGTTTAATAGGAAGAAGATACGAGCTCTGGTGGTCGATTGGAGAGAGAGAAATGGGGATATCGGGTTCAAAGTGATTTCGCCGGAGTTCATCCTTCCTAAAATGAGATCGATTTTTAGGGATTGTGTTTTGAAGAAGATGAATTGGAGGTTTTAGGGATGAAATCGATTATGGATTTTTGTTTTTAGGGTTCGTGTTTGGAGAAGAAAAAGATGAAGAAGAAGAAGAAGATTGTTTATTTGGTTAATCGATTTTGGTTTAGGTTATTGTTTAATTATTTGGATTTCGGTTTAAAATCGATTTTATGGTTATTTTATGGTTTAGTTTATTTGGGTTAATCAAATTAATAATTTTATCAGAGATTTTGAATCTAATTTTATAATTTATCAATTAAACCCAACGATTTAGAAACTGAATTTCAAAACGATCAATTAAACCCAGAAATTGACAAATTTGCAAAGTTGGTATGCAATTGGACCGAAAGTTTATAAAATATCATAAATTGGACCGAGCCCCAAACTTCATGTATGGTATTTCCGTCGGTCCAAACTTGGGGTGGGCTGAGACCGTTCTCCCAAGAAATAAAAACAAATTTAATTTTAATTTATTTTATTGGTTTTCCATGTAACGCTCGAGAAACAGATGAAATCTTGTGGCTCACGTTCAAAGACCACCATTGCCACGTGTCTCTCGTGCCCAGATTCTTCATCTTCTTCTTTTTTTTCTTTTTAAACCAAATTTGTAGATTTATTATCGTCTGTCTGTCATATTAATTTTTTAAAAAATGAATCTACTTGTTTAAAAACAGCTAAAATTGGTGCAGAAAAAGAAAAAAGAAGTTAAATTTGGTGAGCATTTTCATTTGTGTTTTCAATTCTCATACTTTTTCTTTCTTTCTTTTTTTTTTTTTACATAATTTCTGTTGTTGATATTCAAATTATGTAAAAAATATATCAGGAAATATATTATTCATTTTCATATTCAAATATATATATATATATATGGTAAATAATAGGGAATGCAAAAGCTAATATATATAACTTATATAAATACTATTCCAATTTTTTTTTTTATCGTTTCATGATTATTATGGATAAATTATTTGACATTCTGCTCATAGTTTATCTTCTTTTTTTTTGATATACCGTCCATCTTACATACTGATTATCATCGATATATCTATATAACAGTCCAACAAATATACATTATAAGATATTACAGAACAGTATGGAATAAGAAAAAAAATGTATAATACTAAATCTTTATTTTAAATTCGTATTTTCCATTATTTCGTTGTTGAAGTTACTTGGAAGCTAAAAAAAAAAAGCCACATAAATTGTAGGCATGGACTTTCGGTTCGGTTCGTTCGGTTACGGTTCGGTTTTTTTGGTTTTCGATTATCTGACCTCAATAGTATTCGGTTCTTTCAGCGAGATTTTATTTGCTTTTCGGTTCTTTCGGTTTATTTTCGGTTAACCAAAATCCCGGTTACATTATAAGGCATTGCTCCCGGTTTGCATTATAAGGCATTGCTCCCGATTTACATTATAATGCATGTCTTGGTTTATCTCGATTTAGACATATGTTTATTTCAGTTTTTTCGGTTTTATTTCAGTTTTTTCGGTTTTCGGGTTTCGATTTTTTAAGAAAATTTTAGATTTTTAGTGTTTATTTAAAACCGAAAATCGAACCGAAAAAAACCAAAATAATACCGAACCGAACTACTATTTCGATTAATTAGGCTAGAATTTCCATCGCCGAAAAAACTAAAAAATCGAACCCAATTAACCGATGGACCTATAAAATTGTGATCGCAATCTAAGATAACTTCAACACAACTCATACTTTTCATCTTTGATAAGATACGCTTAAGCTCCATACTTAATTTTCAAAATTAAAAATATCATATATGTTTGACCCAAAATATATATATATATATATTATATCAAATTCGAGATAGGGACGAAAGAGTTAATTTCACCATTATCCAAAAAGGCATGATAAACTTCGCATCAATTAATGTAAGGAAATAGTAAATTCGAAAAAGAAAAAATCACTTCTCGTTGTTCTTGTGATCTCTTCACATGAAAAAGTTTTATCAAAAGTGCGAGGAAGACAGAAGAAGAAGCATCAAGTCTTTTAATTTCCTTCTTCACAGATCCTCTGGACCATTGATGTACTGTAAGAACAAAACCAGAAAATGAGTTTAGTGATATATTTATTACAATCACAGTAACATATATAAATAAACGTTACCTTATCCTCGAGCACGGCATTGTCAGGGATTTCAAGTTTAGTCCCGGAGTTTGCCTTCACTGACACTTTGCCCTTCAGAACAACGCCGGCGCCAAAAGAGACATCACCCGAGACCTGAAGGCTATCAAGCTCAACTATATTTGGGATGGACTTGAATCGGCTAAGGAAGCTCGCGACCTTGACCAAAATACAAAAAAAAACAAAATCACAGTTACAACTAGGATGTTAGAACCATTTTATCTTTGTAGATTTCAGAGATACCACACAGGGAACAAACTTTCGTTACCTTTTTGAATTCGGGTCCCAATTCGATAGCTGGGTCTGTGGGGTTTGTTCTAGCTTTGTTTCTTGTGACAAAGCCACAGTCGAGTGTGTACAGATCCGACTGCGAAAGATGACTAAGAATTGTTAACTCTCTGTTGCTCGTTAATGGATTTTTGGGAATTTGAGAGGGGAAGGAGTGGATTGCTTTACCTGAACAAGAAGCAAGTCTGAAGTTGCCTTCACTGGCAAGAACCGTGAGCGAGGTACATTCACACCGATTGCATTATCAAAAAACTGTTTGAAAACGGGCATATAGTAAAGAAAATTAACAGTTCTGTTTATTTAAAATTGCGTTAGTTAAATATAGAGCGTAATGCATACCTTTATCGCAGCACCAGCTGCAGTTTCCAGTTGAAGAACTTTGACTCCATCAACTTCCTGCGAAGAGTTAAGACAAATTATGCAAAATTGCAATAGATTAACTACGTTGCATGGCGTGATTGTAAATCTAGTACCTTTGGGTTTGGGATGATCTCCATTTTAAGCGCATCAGCTTCCACAAGCTTTTTGATGGCTTTCAAGTTAACCCAACTGTAACAGTTAACAGTTAGGCGTCCGCATATATACTTGTTATTCTGAACGTTTTAGGAAGCAGAGAGCTACTACTTACAGGTTGTTTGTGTTGAAATTCTTGAATTTCTCAATTGATTTGAATTCATTTACCTACATGAAATACGAGCAATGTCAACTGTCAAGCCACACACAAGAAGCTAGGGATAAGCAATTTCATTTCGTTCTCAAAGAAACACTGCGGTCTTTGAGCCCACATGTTCTGTTAGTGAAACAAGCATATTTTTGAGGGTTCAGGTTTGTATAGGCCATAACTAAGTAGCCATCTTATACCACATATAGGTGTAAAAAAATGTAAGGAGCAAAGGAAGCTAGTGAAAGCGAACAAAGAGTGACTAACTGCTACAAAAATTACAAACAAGTTCTAGTAAAAATGAAATCTATATAATGAGCAAGAGAGATCTAAATAGAGACTAGAAGGAAAACAAAGAAGAGGTGTGGACTTACAAGTTCATCAGGAACCTGAGCAATCTCCAAAAGCTGAAACAGTGAGAAGTCATGAGTTGCAAAAAAGACAATAAAATATATCTCTAGCCTGGGTAATCTATGATTCGAAGGTGCCACATATAATAAGAAGATACATTGCAGAATGCACATACAATTTTTATTTAGTATGTAATAACACCAACTTTGATTAGTAACTTTCTGATGACACTAGGTTTGATTAGAAACTTTCTAATAATCATTCAGCAGAAAAGCTACATCCAAACATGAAAAAAAAATTACCTGAACTTTTCCTTCATAAGAGATGAGAGTTCCTCCCTTGACATCAGCTAGGGTTTTGGGTGTAACCTCCATACAATACTCATTTTTGTTCTGGATCAGGTGCTTCAAGATTTCTGAAGCAGCATCGAGTCAAGGACAACCAAAAATTAGTCTCTGATTGAATGTTATTATCCTGAATGGAACTAAAGCAAAAGCCATAATAAAAAGAGAAAACTAAGAAGGAGATATACTTAAGTCAACAATAGCGCCCAAGTTGTCTGAGTTGGCGATGAACACATACTCCTTACCCTGAATAGTGAGAAACTCAGAATCAGAATTAAAATGGTAAACGTTGAAAGACAAAAACATCAAGTATACATTCTGGAGACAAAAATAACAATAGACTACATCAAAGAAAGAACCTGTGATAAGAAAGCATCAAGCTTTCCACTGTTCATGAGGGATGGGAATACATCGCCGTGACCGGGAGGATACCTTCAAAAAGACACCTTTTATTAGAATGTAATAGCAACAGAGAAGGATGTCCAAAAATGCAAATGGAATATCAAATGTAAATGCAATATTGACTGGAAACCGTACCATCCATCCTTGTCAGTCTTTCCTTTGCTAGGCCACGGCACAAACCCATCAGCAACAACACGAGGATACTTGCTCTACATAGTTTAAGTCAATATAATTAGTTCCAGGGTTGACCTGGATCGTTCAAATAAACAAAGTTTTAGTTTTTTAACTTGTAATGGCATTGACATGAAATACCTGATTAAAAGTGTGAATATCAACATTTGCGTTGGTGTATTTTTCCACAATCTGAACAAGACAAAAATCAGTCAGCCTACAAGTACAAGAAAAATGTAGAACTAAAAAGATGTGATCCTCGGTGAAATAAAAGTACCTTTTGTGTGTCATCATGTGTATTGAATGAGTTCATAAGAACCAATGGAACCTTGCAGCCATACTCGTGGTTGAGATACTGTTGGATAGTGCTATGTGAGGTTATGTAAAGGCATTAAGATTATAACAAAATAAAATGAAAAATGACGAACCTGAATCTGAATAATAATCAGGTCAAGAAATGTCAAACCATCACGAACTTCGATAACCGATCTGCACAAAAACAGAAAAAGAAAATGAAACTTATTGTTTGAAAAAAATGTAGCATAACTCATCAGGGAAGGACTTGATACAGAGACCTCAAGAAAATTTACATGAAATCGAAGATGGCGTACACACTAACCCAATCTATAAACATGGTGTGTAAGTTCTCATCCCTGAAATTGGAACTACTATCACATCCCTGCTATTGTCAAAGCTGACAGATAATTGTTTACTAGCTACATTAGGACATCAAGTGCTACGGATGGCAATAAATCCTATAGACCAAGAGATCTGGATTATGGCGCCTAGATGTTCAGGCTTGGAAATGTACTCAGAATTCCAATATCAATTTTTCCATCTCAAAGAGACTAGAGCAACTGAGCCCAAGCAAGGATAAGCGTAAATTGAAGTGAACACGGATAGTGACACAAGATTAGAGAGCTTACTCTGGACCAGTGCATCCCATTGTCGTTCCCAAACCTCCATTAAGCTTTAGCACAACAAGCTTGTCCAACAAATATTTGGTCTCGGAAGCATCTTCATTATGTTAAAACAGAAAAAAAAAAAGTTCTTTAATGCTATGGAGAAAATGATCCAACGCAAAACTAGTCCACATAACATTTTCACCATAGCAAACTTCAGTAACAGTTCGTATCATTCAAAAAAGGAACAATACCTTCAGAGACGTTAGCCATTTGATCATAAGGAACAACAATCTCATCAGTAGGTGTCTGGATCTTGCTCCATTCAATGTGGGGGGCCTCACCGCTTCAAATTCAAAAATAAAAGATACAGAGAATTAGAATTAATTGGTCATCTAAATGTAAAGCAATCTGCGTTTCTAGATCTGACTCCGATACGATTATCAGTTATAAGTCAATCGTTTCAAAAGTCATAACTACTTCCAAGAACAGAGAAAACAAACACTAACTGTGAATTCAAACTAATTTTCATAACATCTATGACAACTAAGAATAAACGAAAGAGTTAAAAAAGCCATAAACGTTTGATCTTCACTGATTCACGATAACAGCAATAAAAATTCAATAAACACATACGGAGATACAAAATCAGAAGCAGACGATTCAAGGACGAACCTGAGGTAACGTTTAACGAGGTTGGTGAATCCGCTCTTCTCATTCTCACTGAAACAAAAGGAAACAGATCAGTCTAAACGATGAAGAAGATTACCAGGTCCAGAATCTGAGCCGACAGATAATCGACAGCACAAACCTCATCTCAGTAAGTCCATCGACGGCGGATGTGAGCTGAGGGACGTCAGTGGTTTTGGCAGCCGTCTCCCCGTGTCCATATTTGATTTTTGCAAACCTGAAGTAGACTAGGGTAACCGCAGCAACATAGCAAGCAATTGATCTTCCAATCTTTTTCTCATGATCCAGTTTAAAACTCAGCATAACTCCAATTGCCAAAAGCCCGTCAGAAACACAGAAGATATCTTCCATTGTGAAAAGCTTGGTCAGGGTCACGATGTGAATATAGCTGGAGAGGAAAAATCCAACCGCGAATCCGTTCAAACCCTTTTTCTCAGCCAAAACATCAGAAATATATGTGAAGAGAATCAGCAGGCCAACTACTCCTATGGACCTTAAAAGCTGATACCAGCACCAGAAATCCTTGAGATCTTCTCGGAGCTTGATTAGCCTAGTGGTCAGAGTTTTTTTCTTCCAGAAAAGAAACCCTAAAAGGATCATATATACCAATGTGACCAGGAGGCAACTGGCTAATGCTAGTTTAAATGTAACACCCTTTGTAGTTTCATTTAAACCTCTGGCGAACCAAGCAGAAGCCACAGCACCGGCGTAGGATACTACCGTCTGAACAGCGAGGACGTAAGCAGTCCCGTAACATATACCCTTACAACAAGCATTCCAAAAGCTCCCAAGGCTCGCACAGTTGCTGTTTGTTTGAGACATTGGTGGGAAAAAGAAAGATTGGGACATTGTTGGGAAATGAAAGACTTGAACTTTATTTCACTAGATGATTAAGTTGGAAATGTCATAAGCTTATATAGAAGATGACTGTACTATGTATCCGTTGCACAGGAGCAGAGTGAGAAGTTTGTCTTTTTCTGGGCTAACACGGAAAAATGAGGAAGATGAGCTCCTTTTTTTTGTTACCGCTCTGCAGTTTTGCTGGTTTTGAAAACTTACCAGCTGTCATTTACTACCTTTTTTACTTACCAGCTGTATTTTTACCTCCCTAGCTGTCATCACACTATTTACGATATGAATACAAGTTATATAAGCTTTTAGAAATATGAAATAGTGCACTTTCTTTTGATGTCGATATAGTCTTTGATTTTTTAGATTAAAGATGAAAAATTAGTAAATTATATATATGAGAAGGCTTTATTCACATAATCACATCACATAGTTATTATTCAATTCAATGCATATAAATTACATAAAAGCTTCTCTAGCATTTTCCTCAGATACCACATTCATCATTTACTTTAGCATTGAATATTTTTACCGTGTAGTCTTTTTTTTAGAATCGTTAATAAAAAGGACAGAAGAAGAAAAGAAACCGGGTCTTCATACGATTCCGGACCCTTATGAAACATAAATTGAACTTCAAATTAAAACACTTCTCAAAAAGATATTGATGGGTCAAAAAGTCTAACACTGAAAACGAAAATAGAGGCATTATTCTGCTAATTCAAACAAAGTTTAGGCTTTGGGAAGAAATATTCCCACAAAGGAAGTTTCCATAATTCGTTTATTTAAATATTAAATATACTATTTAACCCACATGCATGGTAACCCGTTCAATATCTTTGACTATTAATGATATAAAACCCCCATAAGGAGTTTCTCCTCTTTCCATTCCCATTCATCACTTCCTCAATCCCACTTTCTCTCTCATAATCATTTCTTGGTACTCTCTCTCTCTCTCTCTCCTTGCCGTGATGGTGCTCTCCCACGCCGCATCGGAGTCGGACGTCTCCGTCCACTCCACATTCGCTTCACGATACGTCCGAACTTCACTTCCTAGGTAATAAATATATAGAACTAACAATATAATAATCTTGATCACATTATACATATGTAATCTCGATAAAAAAACAAAAAATGGGGGACTAAAAAAGTAAATATCAGGTTCAAGATGCCGGAAAACTCGATACCGAAAGAAGCGGCGTATCAGATCATCAACGACGAGTTGATGCTTGACGGGACACGGTTAAACTTAGCCTCCTTCGTGACGACATGCATGGATGGAGCCTGAGTGCGATAAACTCATCATGTCCTCCATTAACAAGAACTATGTTGACATGGACGAGTACCCCGTCACCACCGAACTCCAGGTATTTTTTTATCATATATAGTCATGAGTGTTTCAGAATGAGTTTTAAACGTAGTTAATTACGTATCGCTTATATATAAAGATAAATGATTTTAGGATCTGGAGATTTTTTTCTTTTTCCAAACGACTTGTGTGACATAGAACGTGGTCGAGTAGTTACAATAAACTCAAATATTTGGACTGGCCATTGATATATTTGGATCGAGATTATACGGTATATCATGATTGATGTTTTTGGATTGCTTTTACGTACGACCATGATTAATTATTATTATTATAACTCATAAGATGCTTTAATTGTTTTGAATCTTATTTCTATAACTCATAAGATGCTTTTTTTTTTTTTTATGTCTGTGTTGATCAAATTTGGGTGATTTGGAATACTATAGTACCATACTATTGAGGGTATGTCATTGGGTGATTTGGAATACTATAGTATTGAGGGTATATTTTTTTTTTGGGGGAGGTTGGATCTTGGAAATACTAGGTGTCGATGTCGTAGTAGTTGAGTTATTCGTGAGTATCTTTTTAAAATCTATGTCTTATTGATATTTGATACTATTATTAGTTTGTATCATTAATAAGATGCTTTGTTAATGAATCTTTTTCTATATTTATAATATATGTACCGATTTTTCTATGGCTGTGTTGATTAAATTTGGAATAATTTGGACTATACTATAGTAATTAGGGGGAACATTATTTCTACTTTATTTCCGCAAATACCAGCCATTTGGGTTAGTAGTTGAGTTATTCGTGAGGTTTACTTTAAATCTAAATCTTTGGCACTACTAATATTTGAATTGATAGCTGGATAACTTTTTTAAAGATATATTTTGAGCTAAGGCTTTTTCGGCGCCAGGGGACGGGAAACGTGGCTTGTGGTACCACCACTAGAGTGAGTTGACTCCAAAATCCTTGCTGTGACTTAGGGATATGACTCCAAATTCTTTTTTTTTTTTTCGTTTTGATCTAGATTATATATGGACTGTATTAAAATCATTATGAGAAAAAACGTTTTTCATAATAGAGGCTAATTACTGGTATAATAACAACAATAAAACGAAATCTAATACTTCCTCTGTTTTAAACTCAATCTGTCTTTCTTAATTAGGCTATCGACTCTATTCCAATTCCACTCTTTTGGGCTGGTCAAGTTTAATTAGTATTTTTTTTGCCAGTTGAATTTGGGCTGACAATTCAGAAACTGGGCCATAAGACATCTATTTATTATTCCCTCTTTTATTTGATGTTTACGGTTCAATACATATATTAAGAAATCATTTAATTTTTGTTAAAAAAAAAACAAAAACATAATTTATTATTCAACTTAGTAAGGTTAGTTTTGAATATGTTGTTAGAAAGGTAATCTCACGCGTGGAAAATATAGGTACTCTTAATTTTAAAAGGTAATAATAAAGTGAAAAAGATTTGAGTATATATTTTTCCCTTGTATAAGAAATTAATTTTAATTTCGTTCTTCTTCATTTCTTATGTTTGTTAAGATCAATTATTCCAGGATTGCGTAAATCATGATAACAATACACACGCTCATCCGAAAAGAAGAAAAATTAACCCACATATATCCATGTGATTAGGAGACTTAAAGGCAACTCGAGTCAAACGAGAGGAGACGTCCTCAGTGATCACGATTCAGTTTGTTAATGAACCATATCTTAGCGGGAAGAAACAATAATAAGCAAAAGCACTACTAAGTGATAACTTTATTAAGAAGAAAAGACTTTAAATCCATGAATAGTAACATAGTAAAAATTGGAAGAAAAAAAAAAGATAACTAAAAAACTACTATAAATAATTAAACCCTAAGCTGGCGAAGGAGCAGACGGTGTGGATCCAGCTTTGGTGGAGCAATGTAGCTTAACTAAGCAGTCAAAGAAAGGGTTATGGAACGCTCCAAAGACAGTCTTCTGGCAATCTTCATCCATCTTCTGGATCGCTGCACAACAATCCAATCCAATAGCGGGTTTGCGTGTGAAGAAAGCTTTAGCAATATCCGCAAAACATGTTCTTACATCCTTGCAATCGGACAAGCATTTGGTGACAACAGGTGGTGGATGGAATGGAGTTGGGTGGAAGTGGTTGAAGCCTGCCGGGAGTGGTGGGAGGGCCTTTCCGGTGGCGGGGAACGGCCAATATTGTGGCTTAGGGTGAAAGTAAGGGAAGAAATGGTGGTAATGCCACCATTGGAGCTCTTCATTACGTAACGATGGAATGGACTCCAAATCTTTTGTTGAGACTTGAGATGTGACACAGCTTGAGAAGAGAATCATGGCAACAAGAATTGCGAGATTCTTCATTTTTTGGATTTTTGGGAGACTTTTGAGGTTTGGGTATGTGAAATGAGAAGAAATGGGGTTTTGATGGTTTTTGAGATGGAAACGACGTAAAGGTTTATATATAGGTTTTAATTAGGGTTTTAGATTAAACTTTTTGGTTTGTGATAATTTCGAATTATGTATATTATTGGAATATTCTCTAATATACTCGATGTTGATTTTTTTTTTCTCACGGCGTGAATACTTGATGTTTGTTGTGAATTTGTGATCTTTTTCGCTAAAATAATCGGATTGTGAGATTTGTTTATTTCGTTAAAGTTTAGATAATTATTTTGGACTTGTGTATCGTGTAAATAAATGATCATTTTATTGAGATGCAACTGATTTCGCTATGTTTAACATGCATGCTCCCTATTTTTCAGGTTAGGGGTTTCCAGTAAAGAAGAATATGCTGGAATCAAAGTTTTAAATTTGGGATATTCCAAGTTTTCAACAGTAATATATATATATTTCGTATATTTGTGGAAATTAAAGATATCTCCAACATTCGTTGACAAGAAAAGAAGAAGATGCCAATACATTCGTACGTACAATTGACTAATTGAGTGGAGGAACTGGGTGATAATTAAAGGCCGAAAAATATAAAATTACAACACGGCCCCATAAGAAAGAGGCCTAAAAATATATAAATAAAGATAGCCCAATGTAAAAAAGAAATAGTTTTTGCTAAAATTAAAAAGAAAAAAAAAAAAAACACTTGGACAATAAGGGGAACTATAAAGGTATATTTGAGGTTTGGATATGTGAAATGAGAAGGCATTCAGACAATGCATGGTTAACTATCAACACCTTTTTACAAACCATTTTCATATTCCAACTATTTTACAAGTTAAACGCCCATCTGTTTCTCGATTGTGACTTCACTAATGAGATTTTAAAACGTTTAAACAATTTTTCAAAGTTATCAAAATACAATATTAAGAATGAGCTGAAATAAACGTATTTCTCATTAAAACAGAAAATGAATGTACATGATGAGTTTATGTAAAAGGTATGAATATACCAAACTATATAACAATATACTCCAATATACAAATAGTTAATTTTTTGGCAGCATATACTGATAGTAATATACTAGTTCTAAATTATTATTCACTAGAGACGAAAATCATGAAATTTTGCGACGATTTCGTGGCACACGAGACTCAGTGGAGAAAATCACGAGTGGCAACAGAATATGACAGATTCAAGGGAAATGTTGGCGAGAATCATTAGAGTCGAGTGCATAGCTCGTTAATTAATATATTCTTTTTGGTCTTTGTACAAATAATTAAAAAGTAATCTCACAAAAGTATGCACAATATGAATTGTTTCATAAGATCGTGTACCTCCTTTCAAGAGATCCCGAGCAACTAAATCTCAGCATAAGAAAATTGTTCTGCAGCAGTAATAATAATATTCAAGTGGCTAGAAGGACTAGTTGATTGTTATCATATATATATATATTAAACATCATTGCTTATATATATATATTACGCATCGATTCACTTACTAACGTTCAATTAATTTATATAGTTACCAAGACATGGGTTTACAAGGTTCAATTATATCATATTTATTTATAATGCAAGAGCCGAATGAAGTGATGGTGCATGCTCAACGTTCTCGTGACCACGAGATCCTGATAAAAAAAACTCGTAATAGTGACATGATACATGTTAAATATATTGCGATTCATATTTTAATACAAGTTTCGAAAATTGTTACATAATTAGTAAAAAGAAGAGGTCTGTTTGAAGTTGTTTATATATATGAGAATTGTAAAACGGAATGAATATTGCTGTCAAGAGAATGAAACATTCAATTATAAGCAGTTAACGCTTAGATCGGAAGTTAAACCACACAAGTTGTTGGTCAAATTTCAACCTAGCTAGTCAATGGATTCAACATTCTTTTTAATTCTACAATGATCATAATAATCATATGATATAAAATGGTATTCAGAACAAAAAAACAAAGATATAAACATAAAAATTGATATAAACTAGTAAATAAAAAAAAAATGGAGACCCATGGATAAGGGGAACAGTCGCATCTCCAAGTCAAAGGATCCTCCAAATCAGACGAAAGGTTCGGTTCCGTAGAGCAATCACCAAATCGAAAGTACGAAGGAAACGAGGGATGGGTCCCACACGCAACTTATATAAGTGGAAACCTTATTTTATAATCTTATCATTAAGAAGTCTAATTATTCGTGATTATAATAAATCTTATCATTTGAAACTTGTTTGTGAGATTACAACTGGAAGTCTGGAAGTAATAATAATAGTATTAGATTATGCTGCGTCCTTCCTTACTTTCAGCATCCGTTTATTTCACTCATACTACGTGGTATGATGTTGTTAAATCTTAACAAACTCTAGTTTAATCGGTTTTTATGTGAATTTCATTTCAGTTCACACTTGATATTTAATCGAAGTTTTCATCAATTAAAAGTATTTAAAATTTGATTCAGATTCAACGTAAGTTTTTGTAAAAAAAAAAATATATATTCCAATTCCGTTAAAGTTAAACCTTGGAAAAAAAATACATTTTATAACTTATAACTAACTTTTATTGACAAAAAGAAAAACTATTTTGCTCCTGTCAAATAGTTTTGGCCATTTACAACTGATAACTTCCAATGTAGAGTAAAGTGACAATGATAAGAAGAGAAAAAAAAAAAACTGATGGCCATAGACTTCTGAAAAACACGGCTATATATTTGAATATAATAAAATGCAAAAGACGCGGATTCAACCATATAATGTCAAACTGTATATCACAACTGTCTATCTCCACCTTATATTATAAAATAATATTTTTATTTTCTATACTCTTTTTTTTCTCCAAACATTCTCTTGTATATATACTCTTGTGTCTTCTTGGATCCTCTCCTAGAAAACAAAATATTCTTCATATATAGCTTTTGTTCCATTAAGTTTCTCTCCTTTACCTCTCAAATAAAATAAACTTCGATCTTTCTTCACATAATGGGAAACTACGTTTCTTCCGCACTTAGCAAAACGTCGTCTTCTTCATCATCGGCGGCGAAAGTGATTCTCCCGGACGGTGGAGTACGACACATTCACGCGCCGATGAAAGCTGCTGAGCTAATGATGGAGATTCCAACCTTCTTCCTCGTCGACGCTAAGTCGTTAAAGATCGGTCGGAAACTTAGCCCTTTAGCAGCCGATGATGACCTTCAAATCAGAGGCTGCCATGTGTACGTAGCTTTCCCTATGATGCGTGCCACGTCAGCTGCTAATGCTTCGGATTTGGCTCGGTTATTCGTAGCTGCTAAGAAACAACGCCGCCGCGTGGGAATTGATTGTTCCGGCGCTGGAACCGCTGTGAAACACTGTCATAACGGAAAGGTTTCACCGGACGGGGAAGGAGATGACGTCAGGGTGATATCCGCGGGATCAAAGCTGAATTTAGAAGATATTGAAGAGTTTTCGGCGGCGGAGTTTATGCATAGGATCTCAGTTTCGAAATCTAAGAAACCAACATTAGAAACTATAGTTGAAGAATCTTTCTCTTAAACACAAAAAAATGAAATTTCATTTTTCAAACTTTTTTCATCTTTATTTTTTGTTGTTTTTTTAATCCTCTCTGCGCAAGTGGTTTGGTTTCTCTTTTGTGGTATTAATGAACAGAAAGAGACATTAGTCGAGATGAACATGTGATCTTTCCATTTTGTTTTGTCCGATTATAAAACGCAATTTCTTAATTACTTGAATAGTTTAAAAGTTAAAACACTCGTTAGCTTCTTCTTTTTTTTGGATTTTAGTTTCAATCAAGACAAGAAAAAACTAGATAAATGATAACATTTATAAAATGACACATAATTATAAAACTAAAAACGACACTTACAAAAAATGTTATATTCACCAAGTGTATATTAAAATATAGACATGTACTATAATTTTTCTGTAACATCAACTTATTGATTTCAAATAATAGTTTAGATCAGCATAATAACCATTGAAATACAGTTTGTTACATAAAACCGAAGGAAGTAAGGGGTGAATTGAAGGAGTAGAAGTGTAGATAGAACCTTCTAATTACAGTTGACCAAAAAAAAAAAAAACAACCTTCTAAGTACTAACCTAGGGGTTTCCAAGGAAAGCGTTAAAAACAATACTGGGAAGAGAAAATTTTTGAATCTTAAAAAAAAAAAACTGTAATTATTAACTTAATTAACTCTCACTAATTGACATTTTTAATTAAAATATAAACCATTTATATATTGATAAACAAACAAATAAGATTTGAATCGTAATGTGATATACGAATCTGTGACTTAAGATATCTAATTATAGTAGTCATTTTCACGTAGAGAGATGTGTAGTCTCTTACGAGTTATTTAACGTGCTGGTCATGTCGGTCACAATTTTTTTTTTGAGTGTACTATTGATTAAACGAGTAAAAAAAATATTTAATAGTGTGTTATCAATTAATCTAACTAGGTAGGCACCTGCGCTGTGGAAAAATGTTTGTTAAATTTGATATAATATTTTATATTAAAAAAAAATAATTATTTTGCATATTATAAATAGTACTAATGAGTAGGGTGTTCAATCTGAATTTTAAATTGGGTCCGAATTTTTCGGATTTTAGATTATACGGCAAAGAATAACTATCTACCAAACTAAACTCATATATATCTATATTGGTTTGATTCGGTTTGGAGTCACTTGGTTTTTCATTTGTTTTGGTTTAAATCCAAATAACCTGTAATTACGATATATCTGGTATAAAATTATATGTCCGCCTGTTTCTTAGTTTAGTTTGATATATTTCTGACTTTTTTTAAATCCTTAAGAAGATTTTTTTTTTTTTTTGATGTTCTTCAAATAGATTTTACCGAATGGCATTTTATGTAATATAACACATGAGTATTGGTTATTTTCTTTCTAACATTGCTTAAATAATAGTATAGAATTAAAATTAATTAATTGCGTATTAATTGCTTAAATAACACATGAGTATTGGTTAATTAATTCCCAATAGAGATACAATTATTTCAATAATCACGTATTTTGTTTTTCCTTAAACCCGAACAATAACGTGCCCATAATCCCATTGGTCTCCTCGACACGACGCCGACGCCGTCGCCGCCGCCGCGACTCTGATATTGAGACTCCTTTGATAATCGGAGGCTCAAGTCACCCAAATCGAACGCAGTGGGTGCCCAGAAGGAAGATTCTCGCCGGAGATTTCAATTGTATCACGATTCATTTTTTCATTGTAAGGCCAAGGTTCGATTTTTATCTTTTTTTCTTTTTCTTTAGGCGGTGCTTACTGGAAGGATCGATGACGATTTAGGGGTTTTAGGATCATCATAAATTCATGAGCCTGTGGAGTTAAGAGGTCAGATATTTAGGAAAAGTGAAGCCAAGTGAAACGTTGTGTTCTTTGTGAAGGTAATGGGTGATGAGAATCTTGCTGACAAGCCTCTGGATGAGAAGGTTTCATTGGATGTGACTTGTTGTAAGGAGGAGATTGTGGAAGAGCTTAGGATTTGTTTGCCCAAATGGGTTACACAAGAACAAGTAACAGATATGATTAAAGGGACATGGAGGAACATTGTCGAAATAGTTGATAATTTTTATGAGCACGAGACTAAATTCTATGAGCAAGTCTCTGCTTTTATATCTTTCACTTCTGGAGATGGGGTCAGTTCGGGTAACCACGAAGCACTTTTTTCGAAACTGGAGTTTATCCACTGTGATACCGAGCGAAATGAAAGTTGTCAGTCATCGCAGTTTCACAAGCTTAAGAGCATGAGTAGTTCTCAGAAGAGCAGCATTTCTCCTGTGAAAAGGAACAGAAAGATAAAAGGTAAACCAAAGAAGAAAGGAAAAGCTTCTTCTCAGGTAGAATCTGCAGGCCCAAAGCAAGCTTCAATAACTAAATTCTTCAACAAAGTTCCTTCAGATGAAACCAAGGCTTAAGAGGCTAAAGAAGCGGTTTGTCTGAATATTTGGAAGTAATATGGTGAGCTGTTTCTGCAAAATCTAATAGAGGGATGAACTGTTGCTTGATGTCAACGGATAATGCCTCATTGATACTGCAGCGAAGCGAGAATGTTGGAACATTAGGATTTGCTTGCTCATTTTCAGAATCGCAAGCCAACTATGAATCTTGGAGTTACAGTTGTCTCATCTTCACAGCAACTATGACCTAAAGATTTTGTGCCAGCTTTTTTGCAATGTTAGAAGCTCAATGTTTTGTCTACATTGGCCTACTCATTTAGAAAGCTTTAATCACAGAAGCATACATTGTTATCAGTTTTTGAGTCGGTGTTGGTTCTAACGAGCATTGTATTTTTGTTTGAACGTTATCTGGTTCCTACTTTTAATTTCCAGATCTTAAACTGGTAAGGAGCGTCTGTTGCTTAACTAAATCCAGTGTTTGATTGAACAGCTTTTCCCAAAACTCATTAGCATTGAAGATGGAAGAGAGAACAAAAACAAACAGAAGCATTTTGCCTTCTTTTCAATTTCAAAACAACTGATTCTATGATTACTGTTACAAGGCTAAAAAAGGAACTTTCTATCCTCAAGATCATGTTTCTGCTGCCTTCCGTTGAATATGAATAGCAAGCAACAGCTTCCATTGACTTAAAACCTTCTTGTTAAACAGTGAACTTCTTACAACACGTTAAATATTGCTTCGCGCGATCCAAGCCATGCTCCGTGAATAATGCTATCTTTCCGGTCTCTTTGCCCTGAAAATCCAACATTACAAGTTTCTGTTTACACTAAAGATTAAAAGAGAAAACTAGAAGTCAAGAAGCAGGAGAAAGATCAGTGTGTAAGTACTTTCATCAGCAGACCAACACACAACTGAAGGGACAGAGTCGGAGAATTTGTTTTCAGACAGAAGTTGACCAGATTTGATACTCCAAATGCGAGTATAGCAGTCATCTCCTCCTGATCAAACACCCAAAGACAAGTAAACTAAAATCATCTCACTTAATCAAACAAACTCTTGATGCTTTTCCTCGATCCAACATTATGTTTTCGAACCAAGGGGTTCCTTTTTATACCTGATAAAAGAAATCTTTCTGACGGGTCGATGCCAAATTCGATGCGAGTATGAGAATTTACATGTCCTTCATATGTCTGTATAGCGACCCCTCTCTTAACCATACGTTGATCAAATAGCCTGATCTAAGAAAAGAGAAAAGTTTGGTTCTTTAGATAACGATTGAAATGCTCTTGACAATCTCTTAGTAAGCATATGCAGAGGCTAGAGCTAGTGGCAGTACTCACTGTTCCATCCATGGAGCTTGCCATTAAGTACTGATCAGAAGTTTTAAGTGTCTTCAGGCTAGAGAAGGAAGGAGCGAATTATAGAGTCACAAAAACGAAGAAGTAAAGAGGATTTTCATATATGGTGTCAGTCGTTTACCAACCACGTAAGAGATGACGGCATATAGATTACATGAGACGGATTTATGTTTCCTTGGAGCTGAAAAAATAATAATTATATAGTATCACCACAATGTTACGAGGAAAGATCAAGAGAAAAAGATGGAAAGTTGGGACCACAACAAAGTCGTTATATGATCTTAGCAGTACCTCAAACCATTGTTTATTTTTAGTAGTTTGACCGGCTTTACTCGATGATTGATATCGTATCTGGTGTCTAGTGAGCCTTGGAAAAGGTCTCCCTGGTCTCTGACGTAGATCAACTGACACAATGGCTCCATTTCTGAGTCCGCACTGAACAATGTTTCCCTGGGAAAAAGAAGTAGAAACAAGATAAATACATGTATCCATCAGTAAAAATTGAAGACATGATGACTTTAACTTGTCAGAAGGAAGGTTCAGACAGCAACTTGACTAGAGTTATATATTCAATTATAAGAGACCACTGAACCAACTAAGAGTTGGAAACAGTATTAAGCCGTTAGAAAACGATGCATACTGGAACTTGGAATTAAGAGAACTTTACCGATTGATGAAATTGTAGCGCAAGAACATCGCTTTTGCTTCGGAGAAAGTATGAACCTGCTCCTGTTTCCAAATCAACTGAAGCGGCTCCTAAGTCGGTACCTGTCATATATCAAAATCTTATAATATTTTCTATATGATTCCTGAAAATACCGAACCAAGTCCATTTACAGAAAAATGCATTGGTAGTCTCTGCATTTCCTTCTACCGTGGTTTGCTCTCTAGGTATAACTGTAACTGTAATGAAGCAAAACCCTGGGTGACAACAATATAACACCGTAAGAAAGAGAAGGTACCAATAGCTGCATGACTCCCACTTATATTGCAATCAGCTGTCCAAATGGTACACTCAGAGGAAACACTCCCTTGGAGGCTTCGCGGAGTAAGAATGTTCATTTCATCAGCAACATTTAATATAAAAATCGACCCACGACCAGTTGATCCTAGTGTAGTTATCCTGTTTTCTCGTGTCAAGATTTTACAAATGGGAGATCAAGACCGAAAGTAAAAGATAAGACACATTTTAAGGATACAATGCCCGGTTTACGGGGTTGGAGTTTTCAGATGCATCATATCTTCCAATCAATTCAATAGAAGATATAGTAGATAAGGCCATATAAGGTTGTGCAGGTCTCCATATATGCCCAGGTGCTTCCCTTTCTTCTGCATTGTTTTCTTTGCGAGGAAGAACAGAAACTGGATCACACTCGATTCCACCATCGAATACTTGTCTAGCTTTGGAAACTCTCAATATGCTGCAAGAACAAACTCCCAAAGCATATAGGTTGGCATGAAAATAATTTAAAAAGCTCTACTATTTCTTCAACAAATCGAAATGCATAAAGTTCCATCATGGAAAAGATAAATCTTCATGGTACGGTCTTGGACATCGATAAAAACGATAATTCTAAGAAACTGACTAAGACATACCTCAAGCAACCACTAGAACTGCCTGCTACTAGGATGTTCTTTCTGGTCAAGCCCACAGATGTTTGTACATCAACCTGCAACTGTTTCAAAGCAGCATCGCCTGTTTGTTTTGTGGATTCGTATCTCCATACCTAAACATAAGAAATGTTTCATATCTGTGTTGTGTTATCTTAATAAGAAACAGAATTGTTAAGTTATAGGTGGTATTACCACAGGATAAGAGGCTTGTATCTTTTGAATCTCCTCCTTGAAATTAGTCTTCTTCTTATTGACAGGAATAACATTGCCATTTAACTCTCGGGAATAAACTAGCTTCAATGCCTTTAGTTTGGTTCTCTTCTGATAATTAGTTTCCTGATGAAATTTCCACATAAACTTACAAAAACAGAGCAAAATACAAGCTAAAGAAGTTGGGGAACTCTCATTGATTCTACAAGACTCGACCTTTACACAAACTCTAAAAAAGTTGAAATTTCAAGTAACCAACCTGTTCAGGCTTTGGGTCGGGTTTTTGTTTCGTTCTTGAAGAAGAAGCAGTTTTTGAACCAGGGATAGGGCCTTTAATGGGAAAATATCTGTTCTTCTCCTCGTCGTAATAAAACCCAGGAAGTTCTGAAATCAAAAATAAAATTAAAAAAGACTAAATTTCCACATCAATCTCTGGTACGCAATCGAGGATAGAAGAATTTTTTGAGGAAGAGGATTCAAAGACCTGGTTTCATGCTGTCTCGGAGTCGACTCTTTTCTCTGTGTTCTTCTCAGACTCCATTAAAGGCTAACATGCGCAATATGAATAGCTTTAGGTTTTGTTAAACGAAGGAAGCTTAAAGGAATTGAACCGGAAACGTGTTTTTATTTAATTTTGGTTTAAATTGGATCGGTTATGATCCGGTTTACAATAGTGAAAAGCTAAAACGCTCATCCTTTTTGTTCACAACAACTTCAACATTATTAAACTCTCTACAAAGCTTTTAGTTCTTGTGCTGTAATCTCCCACTCTCAGCACCAGCAAAAGGATCGATGATGACGTTAACCACAGCAGGTTTTCTTGCGGCAAACGATTCAGAGAGAGCAGATTTAAGCTCATCGGGTGTTTCCACAATATAACCTTTGCCTCCAAAGGCTTCAATAAGCTTGTGATAGCCTGCATTAGGAACAAAAGATGTTGGCGCTGGATCTTCTTTATGAGGACCGGATATTTCTTCAGGATTCCTTCGGTCACCGCCATACACACCACCATTGTTGAAGACTATAATCACCACAGGAAGATTGTATCTAACCAATGTCTGCATCATCAAAACAAAAGTTTATCGACCAAAGATTCAGACAGACAATTTCAACATTATGGTATATTGTGTCATGTTTTTGTTACTACCTCAACTTCCATGGCACTGAATCCAAAACCAGAGTCTCCTTCAACGGCGACAACAAGGCGATCAGGAGAAGCAACAGCAGCAGCAATACAATAACCTAAACCAACACCCATTGTTCCCCAAGTTCCAGCATCAAGCCTTGTCCTTGGCTCTTTCTGAACCAAAACCGATCTTCCTACATCCATTGTATTAGCTCCTTCTGATACCACAACAGGACTCGGTCCTTCCACCGCCAAAATCGCATCTCTGATTATCCTCATAGGAGTCAAGAAATTGAAAGGAATCACATCTTTAGCAAGCTGTGTCTCCATTTTTTCACCATTCTCTTTCACCTTCTTCGAAATAGATTCCACCCATGGATTCAACTTCCCCAAACAAAAAGGATCGTCTTTTATCTCTCTGTTTAACAAACCAATCACTGTTTTGGCATCTCCAACAATGCCCAAGTGAGGTTTCCTCAGTTCAATCTCTTCCTCAGAGACATCAACCAATATAAATTTCACATCTTTATCCCATTTCGGAGAGTCTCCGAAATGGAGAAGCCAATTAAGCCTAGCTCCAACCACCAAAGCAACGTCGCATTTCCCAATAGCAAGTGACCTCGCCGCCGTCGCAGAGAGCTCGTGTGTGTCAGGTAACAAACCTTTACCCATAGGAGTCGGTAAAAAGGGTATTCCAGTAATTTCTACAAGCTTCTTCAGCTCATCCTCTGCTCTCGAATACGCAGCTCCTTTACCAAACACAATCAATGGCCTCTCAGCTCTCCTCAGCAACGAAACCGCCGATCCAATCTCCGATCTCAGAGTTCCCCGAATCGGTTCTTGCTTCCGAGATTTCTCAATCTCATACACCAATTTATCCGCTTCAGATTCCGATATTTTCTGACGCAATACATCAGACGGAAGATCCAAATAACACCCACCGGGTCGACCCGAAACAGCTCGATCCAAAACCCTAGAAACACAATTAGGGATTTCACAAACATCTTTGGCTTTCTCCGATAATTTCGAGAAAGCTTTCACAGCTTCGATCTGATCAAGCTCCTGGAAATCTCCACGACCAACATCTCTCTGATCGCAAGAACCAGAGATCATCACCATCGGCCATGTGTTAGCCCAAGCGTTGGAAAGACCCGCGAGACCGTGTACGCAACCCGGACCCGAAACCGTGAGAAGGATTCCGGGTTTACCCGTGAGGTAACCGTAAGCGGATGCGGCGTATCCGGCAGATTGTTCGTTGTGGAAGGCGATGAAGCGTATGCCAAGAGCCATGGCTCGGCTAGCTAGAGACGTGACGGGGATTCCAACAACGCCGAACATATGGGTTACGCCGAGATGAAATAGTGACTTCGCCACGAGAATGTTGCCATCAATCGAAGATGCTGAATCATCCGCCATTTTTACAGATTGTTTCTTGGATTCCTCAATTTTGAGTTTTACTTGCAGTTTCTTATATAGGCATTTGATTTGTGTTTCACTCTCAGTTGTACACGTAATTATGCAACTGATCTGTGTTCTGCAATAATTTGCATAAATGACTAATATTAGCCTATTATTGACTTCTTATATTTTTTTCTCCATTTGCTTAAATTATTTTTGTATTTTGTGTGTTTTAGTAATTTTTACATAAAAATATTGTTATGTTTCTTTCATTAAAGAAAGGTTATCTACAGCAATAGTAAATTCAATAAACTATTCTTCATGATAAAAATTATCTAATGACCACCAAACTTTTAAGTACTGTATAGTATGAAAGATAGGTATTGGGATCCAATAAACATAGTTTTGGTCACTACCGAGTCCTCCTCACCTAATCTTCTCAATAATTTGGATTTGGATGTGATTAAAAATTTAAAATGATAAAATTATGAGTTCAGTTTGGTTTGGTACAAGTGACCTTGTCTAGTCCTGTTTGGTCCGGTTCAGATTTTAATTAAGCAGTATTTTATTGACATTTTTGTCCATTCCTCATTGGACTAATTCTTTTTGAGGTTTGCCACCATAACTGTTGCTAGCAAAGAGAAACAAATCAAAATTGGATTTGTGCTTTCACACAAAATTGATGGCCGGAGGCTTTTGACCACGACAAATCTAGAGCTACCTCATGTGATTTGTTTAGAGGAAGAAATATTAATCAATGTGCAAATGCCATTGCTAAATTTGCTTCATCATGTGATTTATACTTCGCTTTCGTAGACTGTAGTACCCCAAATTGTTTACAACCGATGATGGATAAGGAGACGCACTGTATTTGCTTTCAGGTATTAATACAAACTAGAATTTGTCTCTTGCAATAGCACGGATTGATGTTTTTTTTAAGTTTCGATATTATAAATTTTTTATTTATAGATTATAAATTAATAAAATAGTGGATGTCTTGTGTGTAAGTCCGAAGTCTTGGCGGTCAATCATGATTTACTTTTTGGTGACAAATATAAGTTTTCATTTTTCTATTTCTTTTTCCTCATATTTGGCACTTTTATTGGATTCATAGGTAATGCAGAAGTTTTTTTTTTTTGTAAAAAATAATGCAGAAGATTGTTAGATAGTGAGTAACACAACTTAATATTCGACCCAAAAAATGCAAACTATCTGAACATGTAAGGGGACACCTACCAACGAGTAAATTAATCTATTATAACAATGAACATATGTATTATTGACAAATGAAAAATAAAGAACTTATGAATTTATTTCCCACAAAGATTAAGACGTTATAATGCTGACATCGTTACATTTTTCGTCGAGAATGTAAGTAAATATCGGGCCACGCGCTAATTATCTGATTAAGGCATTAAGCAAAGAATAGCAGCGATAGTAAACAACATTACTTGATTCCCACGGAAGCCACGATTAAGTAGAAACACAACGCCGTTTTATCGCTAATTCAAGGTTAATACGCTAATTCAAGGTTAATAACCCAAACTATCACTTAACAACTGGATTACTGTAAACTGCAAAGCCCAACTGAAACTCATGTGCTAATAATAATTTCCACCTTTTTTTTTACTTATCAACCAAAAAATCCACCAAAACGCGAATCTTCTTAGGGACTAATAGAGTGCAAGAAAGTATCTTCTCGTAAGACAAGCATATTATATATTCGAGATCAGTTATCAAAGCTGATCATGTTCAAACTCTGACTCTCTAAGCACACGTTCAAGGCAACCGCGGATCTCCCTCCTCTGCAGCCATTGAATCCGACGATGGTTGTGCAGCAGCTAGAGAAAGTTGATAACTCATGATAAATAAACCAAAACATGCCCAAGAAATGATAAAAATCAACAGAAGGAAGTTTGTTAAAAGATATTTTCTTGTTATTGAAGAAATGCTCTGTTACAACGTTTATATACAAGTTTGATTCTCGGTTTAAGTTAACTGGCTTCCAAACTATACTAACCAAACTAAACCAAACAAAATTGAATTATGTAAATTGTATACTCTCTAATAAAGGTAACAAAAAAACAGAAACTTAACTGTTTTCGCTTGGCGTCTCACTCTCACTCGTGGTCGTCATTGTCTCGGATGGTTCATCGATTGTTTCCATATCAACAGTCATTGCGTCATCAACATCTGGTTCTTCTACCTCTGTCATTATCTCATCCTTATCGCCTCCCATTGCTTCAATTCCATTTGGTGCCCAATTTGCAGCAGCCGTTTTTGTGTCTGCGGTTGCTGCATTTGGATCCACAGTGGTTTCTGATTGTGGGTCTTTACTGATGGCTAACATTGAAGTAACCAACAGATTCTGCAACTTTTCCACAAAATTGATGAAGAAATGTGTATTTCCAGTATAAAATCACAAAGATAAGAATTTCAAATCCATACCGAGCTTTGGGTAGATGGTCCTTGCAGCCCAAAGAATCTGTTAAACACAAATTGATCAAAAAGCTTTGTGGTTATGATGTCAATCGAATTTCAGAAGCTTATAAACTCTAAAACAAAATAAGGTGCAGATTTTTAGAAGACACTTGAATGGCATGCTTTGACAATTACAACTTTTGCAAGAGTTACAAATGGCTAATTTATGTCTCCTAATCTTGTAAAACGATTAGAAACATGGAAAATCCTGATATATCATAAATTCAAGGAAATATGTTTCTTTAGAAATCCATGAGGATGGGGACAACAGAGTGAAGGTATAGATATAGAGTCAACCGATATTTACCCTCTTACACTACCACACAAGTGAGTTTTATTATTAAACCATGACGGGCTAATAAGAACCTGATATCTCGCCATCTTGGACATTGAAGTAAATCATGACCAGCAAATGCATCTACTTACCTCACAGAGCCTCTGCAGTGTAAATGGAGGGCCTTCATCAAAACTAAGAAGGGCTGCAAAACAAGACAAAAACAACAGAAAACTAATTAGACATACTTTGAACGGTGAAATTAAAGGTCTCTGGGTAAACAAGAACACTCAAAAAGTTGTAAAAACATAAATAAAACTGGAAAAGTTCAGAAACACATAAAACAACTAACACAACTGAAATGCAAAGCCCCTGACACAATTCTTACCGTATGCCTATTTCCCACAGTGTACAATGACAAGCCATTTCATTTCATTTCATTTCATTTACACAGGTTACTTTCTTGAAATTTCACACATAGATTTTCTTGGTAGCAATTTGAACAAAGGAGGAAACCGACAGATAACAATTGACGAGATAAAAAACGATTGATTAAGACCTTATGCCAAGCCTCTTCTCACACTTTCAAACTCTTATCTACATAAAAAAAAAATTTGCAATGAAAGTAACAAAACTAACAAATGAGTAGATATAGTCCTTCATCCAATCGACTAACCAGCTCTGAGTATGTTTCTCCTAGAGCTTCCTTTTGTTGGTCGTCCGTCATTTTTGCCTCTGGATATTCAGATAGAACCTTTACAACGCACCAGATCGATAGTTAACTATTGAAATAATCAGGATGGATGTGGAATGGTAATATCTATTCTAAGCATATTGCTGGTATACCTGTACGTACCTTCAACCAAAATGATATCATTCCCTTTAGTTTCTCCCAGTCCTGCCTGTAATATTATTACAAGGTAAGACTGTAGTCAACTAGATGTGGCATTACAGAGATTAGACCCTAAAACCCAGAATTACTCAGAAAGAAACCCACGCATCAATACATTGAACTCTGTAGAACAATAAAAAAAAAAGGGTAAGGACAAGATAGGATGCCAGTTTAAGTGCACCAGCAATGCCTACTCATAGCTATTCAAAAGTGGTATTACCATAACTTCCCGGTAGAGGCTACTGCTTCTAATGTGCTCTTCACTTCTTCCTCAGACATATCTGCTTTCTGCCTCAGATCCACTGCCAAAGAAAGATCGATCTGTTTTAGCACAGAGATGAGGTACTATGAAATGTGACACCTGAACAAATTGAACCATGAAATATTTCACATGTATGAAGCTAAAGGCCAGAACTCGTGACCTCATCTTGCAACCAACAAGACAATGCAAAAGTAAATAATTAACCTGAGTGTTCTTGCATTATCCTCCTAAATATATAAGGTCATGATATCGTGCGACCAGTAATCCAGCATACAAAGCTTAAATCAGATTTAAACTCGTAAGTAAAAGTTCTGAAAACTGGAGCAAAGCTAGATCATGAACCGTAAAGGTGACTCATTGATTCAGATATAAAGGAAACCGAACATTTTGCACACTAGACCTCAATTGTAGTAGATATAGTATTTCGAGTAAACGACTAAAGAAAAGGAAAGCAAACATACGACAGCTCGAGAACTTGGGGAATGACGGCCTGATCCTGGCGTTGAACGCCGTCATTGGGAGTAACGACGGAGGAAATCTCGGGAGTTTCATGTTCCGATGATGATGGATTCTCCATTTTGGCTTCAAAGCAACCTCCGGATTTTCCTTTGTCGAATGAAGCCCTCCTGCATCCCCAATTCGCCGGATAAAATTCATAAAATAGGAATTTTCAATCTTGTTCTGACCCGAACCCGACCAGACCCGGGTCTGATTTGATCCGACCGATGTTCTTTGAATTGAAATGCTCATTTGGTGATTAAATTAACTTGGGTTAGGGTTTAGAATATTATTCTTTTTGTGGTCTAGATTAAACTTATAATATAGTATAGTATATATTTTTCTTCTGGTCTAGTAGTTTTATGGATTTTTTTTTTTTTTTTTTTACAATCTAAAGTTGTGGAAGATTAAAAAAAGAAAGAATAATCTTCTAAACCCTAACCCAAATAACCCAAGTTAATTTATGAAAGAATTAATTTAAAAATGTGTCCGTTTATCTTGAAGAGTATATGAATGGTTTGAGTCCTTTGGGAGACACAATAATTTGATTAGGTGAAAGTAAAACTGCAAAATTAACAAAACTACAAACTTTAAATCTTTTTCGATCAAAGTAAAATTTTAACTTGTAATCATTCAAAGTATAATGAAGAATAATTTAAAAAAACTTACAATAGAATGATAGCTTGACCGATAACTTAAATCTTTTTTTTTTTTTTTGATTTAGAACGAGGACTTAAAATTTTGGGCAAAAGTCTATAAAAATTGGAGATACTTTTTTGTAATCTATGAAAATATTATACAGAATTTTGGAAATACTCTTTTGCAATCTTTTCAAATCTTTTGAACTAATTACTTTTTATTATTTTTAAATCATTAAAAATCTATCTAAGTAAAGATCCAATAACACCCCCTTAATTATAAGATTATATTAATAATTAATAAAGCCTAATAACCATATTCACAAAAATAATATGCTAGATTTATCTCTTTTACCCAATTTTCCATTAATTTAATCACCTTTTATCGTCTTCTTCCGCATAAAAAATAGCATTTCAAAGAACATCGGTCGGGTCAAATCGGATCCGATCCGGGTCTGGTCGGGTTTGGGTCAGAACAAAATTGAAAATTCCTCTTTATTAATTTTATCCTACGAATTGGGGAGGCAGGATTTTAGGGCTTTATTCGACAAAGGAAAATCCGGAGATTGCTCTGAAGCCAAAATGGAGAATCCATCATCATCGGAACATGAAACTCCCGAGATTTCCTCCGTCGTTACTCCCAATGACGGCGTTCAACGCCAGGATCATGCCGTCATTCCCCAAGTTCTCGAGCTGTCGTATGTTTGCTTTCCTTTTCTTTAGTCGTTTACTTTGATTCCATCACTCTTGCTTGCTTCTGCGCTTGTGTTTTCTCTCCAGTCTTTCTAAGTTAATGCTTCTAGTTCATATAGTGTTCTTGAGGTCTAGTGTGCAAAATGTTTGATTTCTGCAGCAAATGTTTGTTTTTTTTGGCCTAGTGTCTCAGCCTCCACGTCTAGTGTCTCAGCCTCCACGTCTAGTGTCTCAGCCTCCACGTCTAGTGTCTCAGTGGAAGAGGTTCCCATTTTTTGGGACTTCAACACATGTCCCCTCGTAGCTCCCGCTAAAGATTTAGTAAAGAACATTGAGAAATCTCTAGGACAGTTACACCATCTAAATCCCTTGACATATCCCAAATACATTCTTTCCACAACCAGAATTGCATGTGGAGATTTGAAGAATCTGAGCATAGTTGATCAAAATTGCCTTCAAAGGCAAGGTTTCCAATTGTTTCATTGTCATGAGAGATACGCATATTGTCCTAGTCATCAGAAACCGAAGCCCAACACCCCAGCACCAGAGCTTCAGCTAGAAGCATGTTTGATCGACTACGTAATCCAGCGTGGTAATGGTAGTAATATGCATAAGAACATACTATTTGTTTCAGGTGACTATGATGTTGGTTATTCACTGGACACTCTATGGAGGAGAGGCTATACAGTCTTTTTGGCTATCAACCAACTTTCCGAGCAGCACGTTTTGAATTATGTAAACCATGCATGGTATTGGGATCAGATGCAATATGGAAGTGGTGATTTGATACGATCCATCGGCGACAAGTGTCATCTATTTATTTGAACTTAATGCATTTTTGTCTTCTATTTTGATGTAGTTTTCTCTTATTTTCATTTTCATGTAATTTCTTCTATTTTCATGTAATGTTCTCAGACTTATCTAATATGATATGAAATTAACTGCCTGGAAATTTGTTTAAGACTGATCAATGAGAATTATGCATTAAGTTCCCAAGTTATTGTCTCATTAGAGAAAAGTTGGCTGAGGGCATATGCATATGCAGGATAGTTTTTGTTGGTAAATTTTTCGGCATATTTTATGTGTGTTTAGTCAATCTTCAGTGCTCCCCAAAGGGGTTCCAAGTTTCCTCATCCAATTGTCAATAAAAATTGTTCTGTTGAGAAACTAGACAAGCAAATATTCTTTTGGCATCCACTAGCTCTCAGGTTCTAGAAGGTGTTAGAAAGTATCGATGGAATGCACTGCCTGTTAAACAACGAGATGGAATGAAATATCCCTGAGGCATATTCAAGTGGAAGTGGTGAAGAACAAGTAAGTATTTTCTGTGCACTTGGTTTCAAGGCAGACTGTTGATTCGAGTAACTTATCAAGGTTATGACTGCATGTATCTTATGTCACCTCTAGGAATTTATCCAGAACCTGGCACTGTTTTTCACTTCCTTTTGCAAGGTAAATCTTTTTCTTTGTTGAATTAGATATCTCATGTTGGGTTTATGGAATTCTGCATATGTATAATGATGGTTTATGGTTTGTATTCAATGCTTCCAGTATTTATGGTTTCATCATCTATTTCTTAATTATTTCACTATCTCTGCAGTTTCAGATTCGAGTCCTAGAATCAGCACTGGAGTGTCAGCTTTGTTACTTGCTGGTCTCGAATGTCTCCTTAATATATCATATGCTGATGACTTGGAAGTATTTAAGGTATGTAAATTGTCTTTGTTAATATTATGCTGTTAATACAGTTTTATGCTTCAGTTCCTTAATAATGCTCTTATGTGCCTTGCTCCTGTCTGAAAGATGACGGTTTCTGCTTGCTTGTGGATTGAGCAGGTTTGTTTGGATTATTGGAATGCACTGGTTTTTGGAGCTGTTTGATGCACATCGTAATTCTGTTTGATGCACATCATAATGATAACCCTGCAGTAAGTGTAAGCCTGATGGGATTGCAGGCAGGTTGGATTCCTTGACTAATATGGATAATTTTTTATTTTAAAACTTCTATACAAGGAGGATACTATAGTTGTGTATTATTTTGGTTAAACTTTCCTTGCTTTGGTTTGGTTACTCACCTTGGGCGTTGACTTGCATATTCCCAGATGCATTTGTTCTTCCTGGTATGGTTAATGGCCTTGGTTCTCAAGTCATGCAGCGGTGTCAACTTTATTCTAACCCAATGTCCAGATTAAGAGGATTAATGATTAACTGCATGGCGAAGCCTGAAGAAGTGCTTATTGTTGAAGATGAAAATGGGAACATCGTCCGTGAAACTATGGACAATGATGTTCTTATCCAGTATTAGGTGCCAATTCCTGTCCAGCGCATGCTGCTCTTCTTCAGATATGTTACATATATAATAGCAGTGCCATGATATAGTCAGGGAAATTTATTTTTATTTGATTGGTTATCTTCTTTGATTTTTCCCCCATTTGTTGTTTCAACAATTGCAGATTATGCGGGAGACATTAATCTATCTGTCACACCTTGACCATGATGATACCGAGAAGCAGGTACAGTGTCACCATGATGATACTGGTCTATGCTTATTAATTTGTGAAGAAATATATTGAGGATTAATAGTTAGAGAGTTATGATCAAGTATGGTTTTGATGATTGAGTATTTCCTTGTTCTAGTGTGAACTAATCAGAGTAGTAAACGTGTGACGTGTTATAAGATAGGAGACTTGCTAATTAGTAGATATGTAAGTTTACTTTGGTCTGTTCCATGCTGTTGTGCTGATGTGTACTTCTGATTAGTTCCTTTAAAAGATGTTGAGGCTATTGGGTCTATTTCCGGATCTGTGGCAGAAGATCAGGTAAATATATTTGCTAGAGCTAAGCCTGACTCCTTTTTCTTTTCATAATGGTGGAAATTCTTGTTTGGAATGCAGTAACTTTCCATCTATTGGCTAGTATACCATACTGTGTATGATATAACTTATTCAAAAAAATAACCTTTAATGTTAATTGTTTTATTTCATTAGCCTCCCAGAATCCATGATTTATCAGTATCTGCTTGCCTGCTCCTTACTTTGTTTTGGGAAGGTTTGTTCAACATTGTTAATTCTGTGCCAACGATTGTTAAGCTCCATTTTTTTTTCCTTCAGGAAAACAGATTTTTGGTGATGGTCATTCGTGATTTGTTGAATTTATGTGAAATTACCAAGGGAAAAGACAATAAAGCTGTTATTGCGAGCAACATCATGTAAGTTTGTTTCTTCATAATTGAATTAAATACTACTGCTGAATTTCTGCCTAGGTTGCTCTACTTCTATCATGTTGTATTTTCTATTTTTCTCTAGGCGGCTGTGATTTATTCATACTTAAACTGAAATATCTGGGAGGTTTTGTTAAGTCTGACCTCTCTGTTCTGCTTTGGCTTGGTTGCAGGTATGTCGTTGGCCAGTATCCAAGATTCTTAAGGGCCCATTGGAAGTTTTTGAAGACAGTTTTGAACAAGTTGTTTGAATTCATGCATGAGACTCATTTTGATGTTCAGGTAACACGTCCCAAACTTTATATTTTCTGAGATCCAGTTTTCCAGGTTGAATCTCAGATTAAATGATGTGTTATTTGCTATTAAAATCCGTGAATAAGATCTTTATAAGTTCTTGGAGATTATATTGGTAGCAAAAATATGCTCAGGTTGTTGCTTTTCGTGTGGTCCATGTTGCCAGCAGTTTCTTTTTAATCTTCTCAAGCTAGTCTCTTGAGTCTCTTTTCGAGTATTCTTGCATAGACCTATAGAACTTGCACCTTTTCAATCATAGATATTTAATACTTAAATGTTTCTCTTTCAGGACATGGCCTGTGATACATTCTTGGAAATAGTTCTAAAGTGCAAGCAAAATTTTGTTATTGTACAGGTATGTATTGCTATATTAAATCCACCTTTAATATTTCCAATTTGTCTTCTGAATGAGACCTTATTTACTGTTCTTTGCGCTTTCAAGGTTGGAGAGACTGAACTATTTGTATCTGAACTTCTATCAGGCCTTGCAACAACTGTTCAAGATCTTGAGCCTCATCAAATTAACTGAATCAGTAAGTTTCCAGATGCGTTTCTCGCATGCTAATCAGAACTATTTTGTGCTGTAGTGATTTCATTGTTCGTCTTTCTCCAGGTTGGTAATATGATCCAAGCAGAATCAGATCCTCAGAAGGGAGATGAATATCTTCCAGAGGTTGATGGCATTCCCAAACCAGGTACGTTGATTAAAAATGTGGCTGTTAAGCTTTGTTTACATCTCTAGCTAAAACTGTTCCCCTATATAATGTACAAATGGGCAGAAATCATAGATAGGACAGGCATGCCAAAGTGTAGAATTCCTCAAGGATCATGGTGTGATACGTACAGTGCTTAACATCTTACAGGTCTGATTTCTTACCTATTCCTCACAGTGCATTATTATTTCATTGCGTGAATTCATGTCATTATATTAGCTGAGTATGTGCATCTGTTAGTGTTTAGATAATTGTTGATTTGATTGCAAGGTCTAACTATTAACATGCGTTTTATTCTGCAGACTAATACTAGTGCTGCTACTTCACTGGGAACATACTTCTTATCCCAAATTTCCTTGATCTTCTTGGATATGTTGAATGTTTACAGGTATATCCATGATACATCCTTATAGCGTCAATAGTTATAGTACTCTTTCTCTAGTTCTTTTACTTGGATATTGATTTTATTTTTTTCCATTGTTGCATCAGAATGTACAGTGAGCTTGTGTCAACCAACATTACTGAGAGGGGACCATATGCTTCCAAGACTTCTTTTGTAAAACTCTTTAAGGTTTGGATGGCTTTATGTACAAAAGACTGTTCTAGATGCGCCTTCGTTTGAAAAATTGGAATAATTTATATTGTAATTCTTTGCTATACAGATCTGTTAAGAGATGAGACCCTTAAGCTGATTGAAACCTTTTTAGACAAAGCTGAAGACGAACCACACATAGGGAAACAATTTGTGCGAGGAATGTGCCTGATGCTAGGGAATCAGAAGTTCTTTCACTCTTTGCAACGATTAAAAACAAGTATGTTTACCTTCTGCATCTTTCTGGATGTTCACCATGCTGCAAGATTTTATTTTGAATTTTTCTTTCAGGTACAAGGCGACAATGTTAGAAGACGTGCCTCACATATTTGAAGCTGTTTTCCAGTGTACATTGGAGGTAAAAGATTTTATAGAATGTGTATTTGATGGGCTGAATAAATTAACATGGAGGTCTTACTTATGCTTTGTATACGTAATTGACACTTTTCATTCACTCTTCTGCAGATGATAACTAAGAACTTCGAAGATTATCTAGAACACCGCCTCAAGTTTTTCTCATTACTCCGTGCTATTGCTACATTTTGTTTCCCTGCCTTGATAAAGTTATCAAGTCATGTTTTTGCATATGTTTTGCTTTTACAGTTTTTCATGGTTATTCTGCTTCTCAAATCTGATATTGAATATCAATAAATATACAGGTCACACAATTTGTGAACTACGAGTCTAGAAATGACCCGTCTGGATTTAAGAATAATATCCGTGACTCCCTTGTACAGTCTAAGGAGTTTTCCGCTCAGGTAATTAACTTGCCTTTAGCAAAGCTGTTCACATTGGTTTTAAAAACTCAAAAACAATATAGCCTAAGTGAGTTTGTTGAATATTAATCTCAGGATAACAAAGATCTCTACGCTGAGGAAGCAGCTGCGCGGAGATAGCGAGAGCGTCAAAGAATGCTTCCGATCCCTGGGCTTATCGCTCCTAATGAGATTCAAGACGAGATGGTGGACTCGTGAAATTAGGAAGGCTGTAACAAGAAGAAACTTTCTGTGTTCAATGGACTGGATTTTTTTGTAACTGTAGGTTCTGAAAAAAGGAAAGGGTTGAGGAGATGTTAATATCCCCAACTGTATCTCTGCTAGCCTTTTTCCAAGCCTTTCTCAATTCGATTTTGAGAATTGGAAAAGCAAAGAAAACAGAGATCTTTTTGGGGATAAATTAGTGTCTTGTTTGATTAATTAATTGGGATTAATGTAGATTTAAAGAACATTATGGCTCTTCTCTAGTTATCATCATATGCAGGTGAATCTCTTTTCTCTTTTCTTTGTAATCTGCATCTCTGTTGATATACTATTCCAGTGGATGAAGGTGCGAGACTTAGCATGATGTTAGTGGACATGCTTTTCTGGGCAATGACAGTGGACTCTCTTTGTGGAAAAGGCAATCAATCAAATTTGCTGATACTCTCAAAAAACAAAAAAGATGGAACACGACCCCAACTTCTCCCTGTTTTCTTAAAGCTTTGGAAGAGAAAGGTTTTAATCTCTGGTAGCTACTGTTTTTGGGATTGTTGGTTAACCTGGGTGCTTTTTACGATCGGAGTATAACATCAGACAATATTAATTTTTAAGGTATGTTGCTTAAATATTTTACCACCAACAATGATTTCTTCAAGTTCAGGATGGTTTTTTTTTTTTTTTTTTTTTTTACGTGTAGGCATATGTTTGAGCATAGAACTAGTATCGACTCTTGCTGATCTAATTTTAACTACTGTACCACAATGTTTACACGATGCTCTAGCGCTATCCTCTGTTCTTTTAAAACTAAGGTATTAGTCATACAATAATAAATTTAATCAGCAGAGCCAATCGAGTAGTCAACCTATTGCTAACGTATGATTGGTGTTAAGTGAAAAAAAAAAAAAAAGAAAGAAAAAGATTAAGACATGTTATGAGCGGTGTTTCATCACGATCGCACATGGTTTCGTCGGAGAAGTGCAGATGATCATCACACATGGTCGACATAAAGGCCATGTATGTTTTATACTGGAAGAGACTTGCGATAAATGCAAGCAGGTTAATTAAAAATCAAGACAAAGCAGCTTTAGACAATAAACACGTTCCAAGTCATCAAATCCAAAAGCTTGATAAATCACAATTTAACAAATTATATATATAGACTGCATAAGCAAAACAATTGACATAAAACATCAAAGATACTTTCGTCTCCCTTGAGATAAGCACAAAAGTTAGTCATCTGAATCAGGAAGAATATCCGCTATCTTCCGCTTCTTATTGTCAAGACGTTGTGAGCTTCCGCTAGGCTCTGCTCCATCGAATAGGCTTGTCAAAAACAAGGCTGACCTTTGAGTTTGTGATAAAAGAACCCTAAAATGTCTCTCGTACAAACCTTCAAAACAGACAACCATGTCTAATCCGATAATGTTTTTTGAGAGTACAATCAAATTTGATGGTGAAGGATTTTCATATGCCCACAGCATAACGTCAAATAACATGAGATAAGCTCTCTCATATTTATGACCTGTAAAGTAAACCAACGGAGATTCCAGATTACAGAAAAATAAAATAAAAGAGAGAGTTAAAGGAGGGTTAAACGTAAAGGAATTAACCTTGGGGAAAGAAGGTGATTTTGATTCCAGCATCCGAATAGTTACGTTGCAATTCATCAGAGAGCGTATTCTTATCAACGTAAGCCTGGACTGACACCTCCTCAAGACAACCCTGCTTCTTAATAGCTTCCTTTATATTCTGATAAATCGAAGCAGGATCCATACCATTTGGGATTGGGTAATCCTCGACGTCCCAAAACACATATGTGTTAGTATCTGCAAACGGAGAAACGGAAAAATTCAGATCCTTACAATGACAGATTGACGATTAGATACGCTACTTTACCATGACAGATCGATCATATGAAATCTAATACAAATCATAGACAAACAAAGAGATACAGATAAAGAGACATCTTAATTACTTGTGTATATGTTGAACGGATAACGAAGTTCAAAATCACGCATGATTTCGTCGTCGGATTTCGGCACGGTTTCGTCGGAGGACTGCAGCACGGTTTCGTCGGAGGACTTCGGCATGGTTACGTCGGAGGACTGCGGTATGGTTTTCCTCGGAGGAATGCGGATGAGGAGAGACTTTGTAAATTAGGGTTAGATTTGCGAGTATCTAAATATAAAGGCTGGAGATTAGAGAGTATCTCATTGGGCTGGGCTGGGCCTGGCAGCTTATTACTGCAAAATGACCAAGGAAAAGAATCTTACATCAAAAAATGAGCAAAATCACACAAGTGTTTGAAAGGCTATGATTTTTTCTCATCGATCATAGCAACTCTTGAAATAAAAATAAATAAATCTTGGACTTAACAATCAATTTAATTCTTTATCAATTTACCAAAAAAAAAAAAGGATATTTATTTACTAGTAAAAATATTGAGCCTCACATTCACAAGCGTCGATTTAAAGTGTCGTTAGAGAGAGGATGTTCGCGCACCGACTCTGTTCTCTATAATAACCAAAAGGTTGGTTCTGCGATGAGTTAGTTTATCTATAATTTCATAGAGCGACAACAATTTCGTTCAGTTAAATTCAAAACTAATGTGTTTTATTGTAGATCACAAAGTCGCTTCAGGTCCGGCAACTTCTACTCAAATTTGGGTATTTACTGGGTTTCGCCACAACTTAAAAGGTTTCATTTTTCACACACTTGTTTCTGACTTTTTTTAATGTTCTTCAAATAAATTGTTCGTTTAGTTCAAATTATAAGCAATATTTAGATGCTGCATCTAAATGCATTTATAAAGTGTATCTAAAAAATCCAGAAATTTTAGATATCTTTAAAAATAGTGTCCATATACACCTAAGTGCATCAAAAAATAAAAAAATTCTAAAATACCCTTGAATTTTTGTTCTTATTATGTATAAAAAGTCTAAAATACACCTAAGGAAATAGTAAAATTTTTATAAATCGTAAAAATTTTGGAAAACCGTAAAATTTCTGGAAAACCATAAAATTTTCGAAAACAGTAAAATTTCCGGAAAACTGTAAAATTTTCAGAAACCCGTAAAATTTATAGAAAACATTAAAATTTTTGAAAAACTGTAAAATTTTCAAAAAACCATAAAATTTTTGGAAACCCGTAAAATTTCCGGAAAACTGTAAAATTTCTAGAAAACAGTAAAATATCTGAAAATCGTAAAATTTTCGGAAAACAGTAATTTCCGGAAAGCAGTAAAATTTTCTAAAAACCGTAACATTTTTGGAAAACTGTAAAAATTTTTAGATTTAAAGGGTCGTTAAAGAGAAAAGATGTTCACGCGAAGACTCTGTTCTCTGTTCTCTACAATAACCAAAATGTTGGTTCTGCGATGGATTAGTTTATCTATAATTCCATAGAGTGACAACAATTTCGTTCAGTTAAATTCAAAACTAATGTGTTTTATTGTAGATCACAAAGTCGCTTGCTTTTAGGTCCGACAACTTCTACTCAAATTTGGGTATTTACTGGGTTTCGCCACAACTTAAAAGGTTTCATTTTTCTCACACTTGTTTCTGACTTTTTTTTAATGTTCTTCAAATAGATTGTTCGTTTAATTCAAATTATAGGCAGTATTTAGATGCTGCATCTAAATGCATTTATAAAGTGTATCTAAAAAATTCAAAAATTTTACATATCTTTAAAAATGGTGTCCATATACACCTAAGTGCATCAAAAATGAAAAAAATCTAAAATACCCTTGAATTTTTGTTCTTATTATGTATAAAAAGTCTAAAATACACCTAAGGAAATAGTAAAAATTTTATAAATCGTAAAAATTTTGGAAAACCGTAAAATTTCTGAAAAACCGTAAAATTTTCGAAAACAGTAAAATTTTCGAAAAACCGTAAAATTTTCAGAAATCCGTAAAATTTACGGAAAACATTAAAATTTTTGAAAAACTGTAAAATTTTTGGAAACCCGTAAAATTTCCGGAAAACTGTAAAATTTATGCAAAACAGTAAAATTTCTGAAAATCGTAAAATTTTCAGAAAACAGTAAAAATTTCCAGAAAGCAGTAAAATTTTCTAAAAACCGTAACATTTTTGGAAAACTGTAAAATTTATGGATTTAAATGGTCGTTAAAAAGAAAGGATGTTCGGGCGAAGATTCTGTTTTCTGTTCTCTATAATAACCAAAAGGTTGGTTCTGCGATGGATTAGTTTATCTATAATTCCATAGAGTGACAACAATTTCGTTCAGTTAAATTCAAAGTTAATGTATTTTATTGTAGATCACAAAGTCGCTTGCTGTCAGGTCCAGCAACTTCTACTCAAATTTGGGTACTTACTAGGTTTCGCCACAACTTAAAAAGTTTCATTTTTCTCACACTTGTGATCTTTTATTATTTTTATGCTTTCTTCGAGTCTATTTGTATCTGGGGTCTTCAGCTTTTGGTTCGCATTCGTCCAAGAAGTAGACGAGGTGATTGTGAAAATGCCGCACAGAATTTGTTTGTTCATGACTCTTTTAAAAAGTTTTTTTTTTTTTTTAGTTGGACTGGCTACAGAGTGGTAATAATCTGCACAAGTTATTAGTTCTGGATAGGACCAAACATGATATGAGAAAATTGTATACTATAAGCATCTGTAAAATTGGGGAAATTTGTTTGATTTTTATGTTTATGTAAGCTCCATAAGTTGATGAAAATGATCAATTTCAATACATAATCATCCCTAAAGAACGGTTGCAGCATATATTTTTACACATAGTTTTTCTTCTCCCATTGTTGTTTATTTGGGAACCACAAACAAAATTTATGTTCATCGTTTATGTTAATACTAGTGGATTCTTTAAAAGTATGTTTCAATATTCGATTGTGTTTGGTTATTAGTGATGTTCATGGCTCTATATATGTGACACTTTAGTTGATTTAATGCCTTGCAGCAACTCGGTCATATGCAAGTGGAAGAGGTAAAGACTACAATCTATTTGGTAATGTGAAACCTGGTGATGATGACTTTAGAAAAGCCTGGGGGAAAGAAATGGGGGATGATGACACTCTATGGTCAGGAAGTGAAGACGAAAGCGATGATAATATAAAACAAGAAAGTAGAAGAAACCGCCTTGAAAAAGAGATCAAGAAAGCTAGACAACAAGTTAAAGATGGCTCTGATCTAATTGATGCAGATGATAGTGATTAACTATACAGTGTTTGGTCAGGAAGTGATGAAGAAAAAACGTTGTGGACTGGCGATGAAGTGTAAGAATATTTTCTGTAATGTGGCCTATGTATTAATAGTCCAATCATAATAGTTCAAGTTCATACTTAAGATTACAGATTCTAATACGTTAAAGCGAAACCGTGATGGATCGGTCTCGATAAAGGAGTATTAGGATGGGTACGTTGAGACCCTCTCCTCTAACCATAAACATTATATAAGTTCTCATGGACATATATCTATACACATATAATATGGTTTTAATGATATGTGTATACATATGTAATAAAGGAAGAGTATAAGGATGTCTTCATAAATAAATAAGAAGATATATTTATTTAATAAAGGAAAAACAGAAGGAAAGGAAGCGATCTCTGAAAATTGTGAGAACAGAAAAGAAAACAGAAAGGAATTCTCTCCATCAAGGAATTAAGAACACAGAAGGTTTAGAGGAGAATATCAACAAGTCATAATCAAGGTTTCTCTGCAACAATCAAGAGCAATGGATAACGGTAAGTTCTAATTCTCCATTGTTTTAGATTTAAAGGTTTTCATCACCATTCATGAGGATTGTGGAATTAAATGGACTATTGGCATTGCAGTAGATTTCTGAAATAGAAATCATCAAAGATTAATAATTTCCAACAGTTGGTATCAGAGCCAAATAGAACCCATTAATCTCCCATTAAGTGATTGGTGATTGAATTTTAGGAAAATTCGTTTCTGGTTTAGTCTCATAAAATTAACATTGATAAAATGAAATGTGTTAAAATTTATATCAATGTGTAGAGGCTGAAATTATCTTTCCAACGATATATTATATGTTAAAATTCATTAAGTAGATCAAAAGTTATGAATTTTAAAAGATTCTGGGTGTTAATGATGGTTTTCGTCGAAAGTGACAATGAACAGTAACCGCGGATTTAAACTATGGATCGATCGATCTGGAAAGGATCGATCGATCCTCACCCCAAATCTTTTGGATCGATCGATCTGAAAGGGATCGATCGATCCTGAACCCCGATATTTGGCCAGAACGTTTCGGTATAAAATCAAATCTTTATGATCGATCGATCTGGAAGGGATCGATCGATCCTGAACCCCGAAAATTGGCCAGAGAGATTCTATTTAAAATAAAATAATCAGGATCGATCGATCGAATTTTGGAACGATCGATCTTAGAAACTGAGATCGATCGATCGTACTGGGATCGATCGATCCGTCTTACTTCATAAAATTTTATAAGGGGTTAAAAGTTTCCGCTGCAAACCATAACGTAATTAAGCTAATGTATTATGAAATATTAATACATATAAAATTTAAAAGCTTATTAAAAGGAGTTCATACTACGTATAACTTGTTAATCACCACAGTGGTCTGGTTATATTTAGTGTGACGGTAAAGTAAAGATTCATAATTGATCATGATTAAATGATGCTTAAATGACATGAAAAGTTTCGATTGATCAATTGATTACTTAATATATCCTAGGAGATCACCCACAAGTGGATCATTGGGTGTATTAAGTAACACCTAAAGTACTAATCATTTATGCTACGGTCGATGGTGTGTATACCCACAGGTAGCATTGCTATCGGCTGTATGTATGACTTGATTAATTATTAAAGAGAAAATCTAAACAAGCATCATGTAAAGTGTGTATTTAATGTATTGCCCACAGGTTGCTTAAATACATACAAGTAAAGTGTTTAGATTTATTGGTTTATGAATCTATAGTTTCAAAGCATTAATGGTAAACATGTTGAAAATTTTGCAGCTTCATCAAGTTCTTTTGCTTCTGCAAATTCTGTGGTAAAGTTTAATGGGCTCAACTATGAGGAATGGTCTGAACAGATAAGGTTTTCCTTGGGTGTAATGTCCCTAGACCAAGCCATACTCACGGATGAGGAGCCAGCAGCCATTATGGATGAGAGCTCAGAATTGGAAAAGTCTCGTTATGAGACGTGGGAGCGCTCTAACCGGCTGTGCCTGAACTTACTGAGGATGTCGATGGCGGAAAGTATTAAGCCATCTATGCCTAAAACAGATAAAGCAAGGGAATTCATTCTGAAAATTAAAGAACAATCCCAATCGGATGTGGCTGACAAATCGATAGTAGGCAGCCTAATGAGCGAGCTGACTACGAAGAGGTTCGATTGGTCTCATCCAATACATGAACATGTCACGAAAATGTCTAATCTGGCATCAAGGTTGACGTCCATGGGGATGGAAGTGCATGAATTGTTCTTGGTTCAGTTCATAATGAACTCTCTGCCTCCAGAGTATGGTCAGTTCCAGGTGAATTACAACACCATAAAGGATAAGTGGAACTTTCAGGAATTGAAGGCCATGCTCGTACAGGAGGAGGCGAGGTTAAAGAAGCTGAAAGACCAAGTTGCACTCATCGCTGGACTAAACAGAGCCAGTAGTAGCTTTAACAACCCCAGTAGCAGTTCTAAGAAACCAAATGGGAAGGACAAAGGGAAGGATAAAGGTATCTTTAAAGGACCTGAAAGTAAGATCCGGAAAGTGGTCAAGTGTTTCTTCTGCAAGAAGGAGGGACACATAAAGAAAGATTGTCCTAAAAGGAAGGCATGGTTTGACAAGAAAGGTACACAACATTTATTTGTTTGTTCTGAATTGAATCTTGTTGAAGTGCCTAGAAATACTTGGTGGCTTGATTCTGGTGCATCTACTCATGTATCTCATATTGAACAGGGATTCAGTTCGATCCAACCTTTAAAAGGAACTGAAAGGTACTTGTTCATGGGAAACAGGATGAAAGCACGGATAGAGGGCATTGGGACGTACAGATTGATCTTTGACACTAGTTGTTTTATAGATCTTGAAGATTGTCTTTATGTACCTGAATGTGCAAGAAATCTTGTTTCAGTAAGTAGGTTGGACGATTTAGGATTTGATTTTAAGATTGGATATGGTGTATTTTCTTTGTACCGAAAAGACTATTTTTATGGTAATGGTACTTTGGTTGATTCACTGTACAGGTTTAATCTTGATAAAAGTTTTTCTGAATCTTTGTTTAATGTTGAGAATCAAGGAATTAAACGTAGTGCATCAAACGAAAATTCAGCACTCTTGTGGCATAAAAGATTAGGTCACATATCTAAAGAAAAGATAATGAGGTTAATAAAGAAAGAATTATTACCTTCATTAGATTTTAGTGACTTGGATGTGTGTATAGAATGCATTAAAGGAAAGCAAACAAAACACATCACAAAGAAACTCGCCACAAGAAGTAGTCAACTTTTAGAGTTGATACACACAGATATATGTGGCCCATTTGATGCTCCGTCATGGAGTGGTGAAAAATACTTTATCACTTTTATTGACGATTACTCACGGTATGGATACACTTATTTATTGCATGATAAAGCTGAATCGGTGAATGTATTGAAGTTATTCATCGATGAAGTGGAAAGGCAATTAGAAAAGAGAGTGAAAGTAATGAGATCGGATAGAGATGGTGAGTTTTACGGTAGATTCACCGAAAGTGGACAATGTCGAGGTCCATTTGCAAAATTTCTAGAAAGTAAAGGCATTTGTGCGCAATACACAATGCCAGGAACACCTCAGCAAAAATGGTGTAGCTGAAAGGCGTAACCGTACATTAATGGAAATGGTTAGGAGTATGTTAAGTAATTGCAAGCTTCCCATGTCGTTGTGGATATACGCATTAAAGACTACGACGTATATACTAAACCGGGTTCCTAGTAAAGCGGTTCCAATGACTCCATTTGAACTATTTAAAGGAAGGAAACCCAGTTTAAGGTATTTACGTGTCTGGGGATGCCCAGCAGAAGTAAAGCTGTATAATCCACATGAGAAGAAATTAGACTCGAGGACGGCCAATGGATATTTTATTGGCTATCTTGACAAGTCTAAGGGATTTGTATTTTACTGTCCTAATCATAGTACACGAATTGTCGAGACAAGTAATGCTAGGTTCATTGAAAATGGTGAAAATAGTGGGAGTTCAGAATCTAGGGGAGTGAACATAAAAGAAATTCGGGTAGAAGATTCTTCACCCGTAGTTCCAACCCAAGTAGTTGTTCCTGTTGTTGGTGTACAACCAAATACCAAAATAGAACAACAGAATGAGGAACATACGGTCCCACTAACTCAAGAAATCAAAAATGAACCTGTTGCCATTCAAGAACAGAACATCATCCCACAAGAACCATTGAGGCGATCTGTAAGGGAAAGAAGATCAGCCATTGCAAATGACTATGTGGTTTATGATGTTGAAAGTGAATGCGATCTTAATCTTGATGACGAACCGAAAACATTCAGAAAAGCCATGGAAAGTGACAATTCTGAAAAGTGGCTTAATGCTTCAGAAGAAGAAATTTCTTCTATGAGTGTGAATAGAGTATGGGACCTTGTAGAGTTGCCTGATGGTTTCAAAACTGTTGGGTGTAAATGGATCTTTACGACCAAACGGGACTCTAAAGGTAACTTAGAAAGGTACAAGGCTCGCCTTGTTGCTAAAGGTTTCACTCAAAAGGATGGCATTGACTATAAGGAAACCTTCTCTCCAGTTTCAAAGAAGGGTTCCTTAAGAATTGTTTTGGGATTGGTGGCTCATTATGATTTAGAGCTTCACCAAATGGATGTTAAAACCGCCTTTTTGAATGGAGAGCTTGAGGAAGAAATTTATATGGACCAACCTGAAGGTTTTGTGGCCCCAGGAAAAGAAAATCTTGTGTGTAGGCTTAAAAGGTCAATATATGGACTGAAACAATCTTCCATACAATGGTATCTAAAGTTTAATGATACCATATTGTCGTATGGTTTTGTAGAGATCATCGTTGATCGATGTATCTACATGAAAATTAGTGGGAGTAAGTTTGCCATTCTGGTATTATATGTTGACGATATATTGATTGCTGCGAATGACATGGGGATGTTAAGTGATGTAAAGAAATATCTCTCTAGTAACTTTGAAATGAAAGATATAGGTGAGGCATCTTATGTGATAGGGATAGAATTAATCCGTGATAGATCACAAGGACTGTTAAGTTTGTCTCAGAAAGGTTACATAAATAAAGTCTTAGAGAGATATGGGATGGCTAAGTGTTCCATTGGAAAGGCTCCAATTCAGAAAGGGGATCAGTTCAGCAAAATACAATGCCCGAAAAATGAATTGGAACGTAAAGACATGGAAAGAATTCCGTATGCTTCAGTGGTTGGGAGTTTGAACTATGTTCAAACATGTACTCGGCCAGATATCAGTTTTGCTGTTGGTATGCTGGGCTGGTATCAAAGTAATCCCGGTATGGATCACTGGAAAGCTGCAAAGAAAGTTCTCAGGTACTTGCAAGGCACCAAAGAGTACATGCTTACATACAGGAGATCTGACAGTATAGAGATCGTCAGATACTCAGATTCAGTCTATGCCGGTTGCGTCGACAGTAGGAAGTCGACGTTTGGCTATCTGTTCCTTTTAGCTGGGGGAGCAGTCTCATGGAAGTGTGGAAAGCAGTCTGTCATTGCTACTACCACCATGGAGGCCGAATTTGTGGCATGCTTTGAAGCCACAGTTCACGCATTGTGGCTGCGGAACTTTATTTCTGGACTTGGAATTGTTGACAGTATAGCCAAGCCGCTGAAAATTTACTGTGATAATTCCGCAGCAGTCTTCTTCTCAAAGAATGACATGTATTCGAAAGGTGCTAAGCACATGGAGATTAAATACTTGTATGTAAAGGAAGAAGTGCAGAAACGCAGAGTAACTTTTGAGCATATAAGGACGGACATGATGTTGGCAGATCCGTTGACGAAAGGATTACCGCCCGGTATATTTATTGGCCATGTAGAGAAAATGGGCATAATAGATAAGACCTTGCTTTGATGTTTTTGCTCATGTACATTTGTTACTCAAAGATGATATCATGAAAGTTTGTGTTTTTCTGCAATTAAGAATGTTATCATAATGGTTATGCATGTAAAGTTTATTTAATAGATAACATATAAAGTTGAAATTATGTTTTATCTCAACATAAAGGATTTTGAGAATTAAAGTGAAATCTCAATATAAAAGAAGTAGTAAAGCTGGAGTTAGTGTGTGGTGCTTGGAAGGGACCCCATCGAAGTAAATGATGGGCAACCGCCATGACTCGGCTAGCTCTAGTTTTATGATACTTAATATTTATTGAACTTGATGTAAAGATGCGCAAGAAAGGGTATTGGACTATAAAGTTAATACAACGGCCAAGTGGGAGAATGTAAGAATATTTTCTGTAATGTGGCCTATGTATTAATAGTCCAATCATAATAGTTCAAGTTCATACTTAAGATTACAGATTCTAATACGTTAAAGCGAAACCGTGATGGATCGGTCTCGATAAAGGAGTATTAGGATGGGTACGTTGAGACCCTCTCCTCTAACCATAAACATTATATAAGTTCTCATGGACATATATCTATACACATATAATATGGTTTTAATGATATGTGTATACATATGTAATAAAGGAAGAGTATAAGGATGTCTTCATAAATAAATAAGAAGATATATTTATTTAATAAAGGAAAAACAGAAGGAAAGGAAGCGATCTCTGAAAATTGTGAGAACAGAAAAGAAAACAGAAAGGAATTCTCTCCATCAAGGAATTAAGAACAGAGAAGGTTTAGAGGAGAATATCAACAAGTCATAATCAAGGTTTTTCTGCAATAATCAAGAGCAATGGATAACGGTAAGTTCTAATTCTCCATTGTTTTAGATTTAAAGGTTTTCATCACCATTCATGAGGATTGTGGAATTAAATGGACTATTGGCATTGCAGTAGATTTCTGAAATAGAAATCATCAAAGATTAATAATTTCCAACATGAAGGTGATGATGACGACGATATTCCAACAGAGCCCCCGCCCGAACGAGGCATCTGATATATACTTAGATTAAGTTGTTTGAGTTTGAAGAGAAACCAAAGTACAGGACAATCTCAGAGTTGTTGAATCTGAAAATGAACCCGAGGAGCTTTCACCCGGTAAAAAGGCGAGGAAGCTTGCTGTTGAGAACGCGCTGAAGAAACTGAACAAAGGGCCTGACGGGCGCTACACAAACGTGTGGGAAGTAATGAGTGATGTCGACATTCTGATTGGAGCGTTTGAAAACATTATCTCAGGACCTGAATATGAAGAGCTAAGAAAAGGTGGACCCAAGCGACTGAACATGCAGTTCTTCAAGGATATACAAACTCGCATGAGAGATCCAAACTTCAAATTCACACCTGAAATAAAGTTGAAGCCAAAGAGTAAACTAGTGCCTAGGAAGAAATGGCAGAAGGCACAGTCCAGAATAAGGAAAGCGAAGAAGCGGTAAAAGCTTCTTGCTTGCTCAAGGATCTTGATAGATTCGTAGGTAAGTAAATTCATTCGTTGTTTTAAAGATTGATTTCTTAGTGATTCAAGTAGCAAATCCGTTTCCAGTGATTTCTTGCTGCTCTGATGATTCAAAATGAATCTTTGTAGGTTTAAAGCACCAAACAGCATCAACAATAATGACAGTCCTTTGCCGTGATTCTGGTCATTATATTCCTTCTTCTAAAGAAAGAAGCTTTGAAAGAAAAGCTAAAAATGCTTTGGTCCCTCTTGGATAATTTTATTTGGAGATGAAGAATACAGCTTTTTCCACTTTGATCTTCAAAAGTTTTCTTTTTGGTGTAGAAAGTTAGAACTTGTAAATGTGACTCTCTCTTGCCCTTTGAGGCTTATTCTAAACAAAATATTAAAAAGGAAGCAATTTGCCTAACAAAGATGCTGATTTTTGGGTCTCTTCCCTAATATTCTTCCTTGCTCCATTTATTTATTTATATTGTTAGATATGATTATCGTCAAAGTTCCATTCATGTCCTATAGAAATTAGACAAATTCATAAACATTAGCTGCTTAATTGGTCCATTATACCTATTTTTACTTTTAATATTCTACATAGCTTATGGTTATTCATTTGACTGCTTGGAACATCACTCGACTAAATTTATAAAGAAAAGAATTGTTCGAAATATAGTTCACCAAATAGATTCCGTTTAAGTGTTATCTCTATAATTTATTACAAAGTTTATACATTAACGTTTGATTTCTTACGAGAATAAAAAGTAACAAAAGTATACAAATAGCAAAAAAAAGGAAGAAATATATATATATATATATCTATATCTATATCTCAACCCCAGAGATTGTGAATAATAATCCTCTCTCACGACTCACATGATGGAACAAGCGGCATGGACATTGTCGTCGCTGAAGCGGGAAACGTAATTTTCCTCAGGAGCGTTTGCGGTTGGAAACGATTGAGTAGGGTTGCGGATATGGCCTGCAGGGGCACGTTTGTCGTACATACCAGGGGCAAAAGGGTAATAGACCATATGTTGAGGTATGTACGGCCAAAACTCTGCCTTTTTGCCTGTGCTCTTCACTCTCTTCAACACCTTATTTGGGTCCACGTGTCCGTTCACCGTTATCCGGCTCTGTTTCCGGTTCGCCTCCACCGATTTCACTCCTGTACCGGTCAGTTCCAAATATGTTTTAGGCTACAAAATTTCTTTTATTTCAAAATTACTACGAGAGCTATATGGCAAAATTTAATTGGATCATATTTGCTGATAATTTATTCAAGCGACTCTTTTAATATATGTAAATAAATATAGATAGATTCCTGACCTTTTTGACCCATAATATTTTCGGACTAAAAGTTGGTATAGTTTTTCCAATCAAAGGAACGAGCAAATGATTAGTAATTGTAATTATATATTCTGGCCAGCTATAAAATTGCAGTTTTTAGAGAGGAATAAGAAAACTTTAAAAGAGAAATAAAAAGCGTGGAGAATAAAGGAAATGGAAACAAAAAGGGGAAAAAAGAAAGAGATTGGAGAAAGTTTTGATTCAAAGTCAGAGAGAGAGATGAGAAAGAGAACCTTTCATGCGACGAACCACGTTTCTAACTCTTCTTTCACAACCATCACAGTCCATTTTCACTTTGATATCCACTGTCTACACAAAACTCATTAATTAGGTATTAAAATAAACATTCATATTTTCGTAAGAAAAAACTTATCCCCAGAATATTGTATAAAAATCCAAACTAATTTTTGCAGCTGTCATGTTGTAATTTTTTTAATCAGTTTCTAGCTGCGACTAAATGGGTTAGCTATATATAAGGAAAAATTTGATGAAAGTTTTGAAGAAACGTGTTTAAGAAGTACGAAACGGGTGAAAAGACCATGTTCACATTTTTAAACGTAACATTTGAATTTTTTTTGCATGCACGATAACGTATTAGCGTATAGTTTTGAAGTTAAACCAAAACAATTCGAAGATATATGTATATAGAATACTATTTGAAAGAAAGGATGAAAGAGCAGAGTTGTAAAGGTATTGCGAGAAGAACAGACCTGCAATGGCTTACGCTTGGTTTTGGCATTAGCGTATGTGTATGAACAAAAGCTAGAGATATAATCAAATGCACCCATTCTCTTCTCTATTTTCTTTAACAAAAAAACTATGTATATATATATATATGATCAAATGTGTATAGATATGTATTGTATGTGTGTGTATATATATATGTATATATGTCTATGAGAGTGTGTGTGTATATATAGGGAGAGAGAAGAAATAGGCTTCCTTAATAGACAAGGAGAAGAGAGTTACGTGACATGCATTCAAGATTCCATGTATATATAGAGGCTTTCTTGTTTTTTTTTTAAGTAGTCTATTTTTCAAAATAAATTCAATTAACTTAAAGATTTAGAAGATATGCCTGGGCATTCGAGTTTTGGATTGGGTTTGGGTCAGGTTATTCGGATTTCGGGTTTTTTGGATAGAGATATATAAAACCCGATTAATTAGGATCCGAAACTATTTCGGGTCAGATTTAGATCGGATTTTTTTCTGGGGTTTTTGGGGGTTTTAGGGTTTTTTTCAAGTTCGGATCGTGTTTTTCGGGTTCGGGTTATTCGGATAGGGATATATAAAATCCGGTCGGTATTAGCCTTAATCCGAATACTAATCGGGTCGGGTTCGGATCGGGTTTTCGGGTCCAGGTTTTTTGTCCAGGGCTAGTAGAAGAAAATGGTTAATTAAGAACAAAAAGTTAGAAGGAAAAAATCAATAATAAACCAATGATGAAAATATATATATATATATATATATATATATATATATATTTGGATAGTCCTCTAATTAGACTAAACATGAGTCTATTAAATAGCTATGTTTGATTTAATTTTCTTATTCATATATATTGGTGTAGTGAGAATTTATGTCTAAGAAAGCTCTTTTATTGGCCTTATTAAACGAAACTCTTTTTTTTCTTTTCTAATTGACCTTTGCTTTGGTTTCGATTCAAAAGAGTATGGCTTGTGCATCACCCAATTATTATTCATCGAAAACAAAGTCCCAATAATTTCCTTGTCTGTATGATTCCATCAACTTAGAAATCATTAAACTATATAAATACTATTATAAGATGCCTTTTCAACACTAAGATGAATGATGACCGTTATTTATTATTTGAATAAAATCATTGAAAATGCTAAAACTTGAGATGCTTTTGTTATACAGTGTGATGTTGAGTAACAAGTGATCTTTGACCTTCTCTTTTTCTATTAATTGGATATAGTAGCATTTTTGGGATATTTTCAGTAAATATATAGATAAATGAAAAATTAACTATATAGATATATAGTTTGTGAATATAGCTGTTTGCGTGATATTTAGGTTGATCTGCTATAAAGACTAGGAAAAAGGACACTGTATGAAATAATCAAGAAATAATATGTTTATAGAAATTTGTTTTGGGTGCTAAAAGAAACTAACTCGGTGACAATGCATTTAAATCATGTTTCTCTTTTCTGATCTACGTTTTGAACGAACACATTTGCGCATGCGACAAGATGAAATATATATTATAATTTTTTATTTATCGATTATAAATTAATAAGATAATTTTTTTAAATATATATATATATATATATATATATATATAATTTAACAACAAAAATATGTATTCAATTAAGTTTGGTATTTTAGATTAGTTATATCAAAATTATGTATATTTTAGTTGATGTTAAAATCTAAAATTTGATAAATATTTTTTATTAAGACATTTTGTTGTTTTTACCCATTGGAAATGACAATAATACTCTTAATAGAACAATTATTTTTGCTCTTTAAATGATTTATTCCAATAATATTATTATCCATTTTTAAAAAACTTTAAGGTTAGATTCTAAAAAGTATTTCCATGATATTATTAAGAGGATATTTTTAAAACAATCAAATATATAATCATTAAATAATTTATTTAAATAATTTATTAAATTATAATATTATTTAAGTAAAAAGTTTAGTTTAATATATGTATATCAATTTTTTTATTTTTAATAAAATCTAATAATATACATTTGATGAAATGATATTTAGTATGTAAATTAAAAATAGTTTTTTATTTTTCTTATTTTTGAAATTATAATTTAGTTAATAGTAGTTAACATATTTACTTGTATCTAGATTATAATTTTCGTTTTAAAAATTTATTTATTTTAAATTATTTGAAAAAGTTAAAAATAGATTTTGTGAAGAGCTTTGTTTATTTAATTAAATAAACTAATTCAATTAAACAAAATGTTAATTTAATTTTCCAAAAATAAGAGATTTAACGTAGATTATGATTTTGTTGGAAGTTTTTAAGGAAGTATTTAAATCGTAATCTAAATATATCTATTTTTATAAGAAATAAAAATCGATGGCCATGATTTGATCAAATGAGCACATAATAATTAATGACTAAAATACTCTTAATGAAAGTTTTTTAATTTGTTTTTAGATATAATGGCAATGTGATGTAATTATTAATATTTTGTAAGATTTATTTATAAATGTACTTTTCAAATAATATATAGGAGCTAAATAAATCTTGGACTTAGTGTTGGATAAACATGACAATCAATTTAATTCTTCATTCATCTTTGTCAGATTCTCTCTGTTGGGGACACCTTACAATTGCTTCTCTCACACTAATCTTCTTATTTCTATCTTTTTTAGTTTCAGCACATTATATATCGAGTTTGACACAGTGGAATATTTTGGAACAAGGTTCCCACCCAAAACATACCGGTTCGAGCCTCGGTGATCAATATTTTTGTGTCAAATTCTAATAAAGTGATCATAAGTTTCCGTACGCAAATTTATCTTACAATTTAGTAGTTTAAAAGTGATGTTACATAGTTATTTGAATAGAGTTTGAGTACAAATTAAGGTACAAACACAAACGCCCGGTTTTGTCATGGATCCAACGATATGTCTTTTTGCGGACGCCATAACCGTCAACCGTGAGTCCGTGACCCAGCAGAAAATGAGTTAGTCCTTCTCACGGGTTCAAATTATTAAATCAGTAATATTATAGAAATGAGTCAATTACGACGTAAATGACAAAATTTGGAAGAGAAATTAGGAGAATCACAATCACAATAAGGTAAAAGCATATTAAGTAAACAGCATTGAAACATAATTAATATTTCATAATTGCAATTCTATATTTTATCTGTTATGAGAAGTGTGATTTTTTCTCTAAAACATGCTTTTTATGTATCGTCTAACTATAAATTGCTGACCAAAAAAAATGTATCGTCTAATTTATCATATGACGACCTAACAAAAACTAAATTCTAAACTTTAATTTCATTTAATTAATTAGATCTACACATAAAAATATAACATGTTACTAACCCCAAAAAAAATCATTCGCCATGCAACTAGTTAAACGATAAGTATAATCGTCCAAATGTGTCAAAAAATAGGTAATCGATAATTTTATTTTTCCATTGTTATTATCTTAGTTAATCTCTCAAATATTGTCATTCGGTGCAAATACTCTTGAACAAAACTAGAAGTGATAAATAAAAGATGAACAAAAGAATGGATATTTTAATTATTTTAAATTTCATTAAAAAAACATTTACATAAATGAAACTTTTGATTTATAGATATTATAAAAATAAATATCAAATTTACGGATTCAGGGATCTGCGGTTCAGCTGGTTTGTAAATTCTAAGTAATCAAGTGATCACAATGACATTATGATTCGCTCCTACCTTTCTAAAAACAATTTGAACTGAAACATATAAAGTATAAACATGACCTAGGACTTGAGCTGTCAGTCAGGGCTAGCCGGCGTTCATTTAGTCCGGACCGCAGCGGATTTGTTCATTCAGTGGATTTAGCGGTCCAGCCCGTTTAGTACCGCAGATACAAAATCAAAAGCCCTAACCCAAACTGCTTAACATCCGCGGATATTGAAGGCCAGCCCGCGATCATCTACCTCATCACCAAAGATCATCCAGCTCGTCATTAGAGCCATTGTTTGGATCACTTATATATTCGTAATCGAAGTGCATGATCCTAAGAAGAGACAATGTAATATTTATTAAATTACCAATGTTAAGTGGAATTAGCTATGACACGATACTTTGATAAGAAATTAAGAAGAAATGAAAAAATATTCAATGGATTGTTACAAAATTACTAACACACATACACTTTTGTTAACGAAATTGAGACCACTAAAATAAACACACACAATCACACACACATATATATATAATTATATATATGTACATAGACATGCATGTGGTCGTGGGTGAAGAATATAATATGTTTAGTTACGATCAATACATACATCTCTATACAGGAGGAAGTAAGATGATAACTTTGTTGGTAGAGAAGACAAAATAGACACAGCGACGGAGAAAATATAAACTATGGCTGAAAGTTTGAGACTTAAGAGAATGTTAAAGTTTGAGACATAAGAGAAAGTACTACGACAAAAAATTTCGGTATTTTATTTCGACCGCGATTTAGCCCGCAAGACCGCATGACCCAACCCATTAGAGCTTGCAGACCGCAACAGGCCCAACCCGCTAGACCGCGAACACCAATTCTAAATTCCTAAACCGCTTTATTGCATAGCAGACTAGGTTACAACCCATGGGCTTATGCCCTAATTGACAGCTCTACCTGTGACTACGGTTGATAGTTACAATGGAAGTGGTCCCACCTTGCTTTCTACTACATACTCATAGACTAAGGTAACTTCCTTATTGTCATGTGACTCGTTTTATATTCTTGGATCTATCTTATTATATAAACGCGTTTATTATATAAACCTGAAAGCGTTTAACGTGAGCGTGACACGTGTCAAAGAGATAATTTTTTAGACTTTGACAATTGTCATCGCTAATCTTAGATTATAACACGTGTCGAAGAGATAAGTCATAAGAATTTCACATATGCCAACTTTATGGTAATGGTAATTTTCTATATAACAATGTAAAATAATGGTAATTTTCTATATAAAAATGTAGAATAGATAATTAATTAAGAATTTTGTCAGCTTTAGCAAACATATAAACAGCAGAAAAAAAGATAATAGAAAAGACAACTTACTGTTAATGTCTCATTAGAAAAGACAACTGTTAATTTTAGCAAAATATTATTTTCTATATAACAATGTAAATAATGATTTTTATATAAAAATGTAGAATAGATTACAATTAAGATTTTTGTCATTTTAAGCAAAATTGTAAACAGCAAAAATAAAGAAAATAATAGAAAAGACAACTTACTGTTAATGTCTCATTAGAAAAGACAATTGTCAATTTTAGCAAAATAAACTAAGAGAAGAATTCGGATAAGCTCGGGCGGAAGAGGAGAGGCGAAGACATATAATATTTTACATTCCGATTATAAGTAATATTGTAATAGTTCGGTTATAAATACCAAAGTTTGTCGGAAAAAGATCTATCATATTAATTGATAGAGCTTATATTTACATATTTTTACGTATTATATATATATATACTATTATCATGCATTATAAATATAGTTTAGTACAATTTTAGTGCATTTTGCAAATGTTTATATTATCTTAGATACTTGGAGCAAAACGTACGTATTTGGAGAGTTTAAGCGAACTAAATGTCAAAGAAGAGTTTCAAATGCATGGAAAAGGAGACCATCGACCAAACCACGCAATATCGACCAAGGCATCGACCGTGAGTGGGTCGATGCTGAGCCATGACGAGGATCATCGACCAAGCCTGCTCGATGCTGGCCCCGACGGAAGAAATCTGAAGTTCGACGTTTTGACATGTCTACATTGATTGGAGGATTACGCTCTAACCACAAGGAATGTAGCTACGAAACTACTTTCTATAGAATCTTGACTCAAAATGGAAGCTATGAGAGTTGAAATCAAGTCAATAGCTGCTCTCAATCAAAAGATATGAGTTTTACAAGTCAGGTGACTCTGAACTTTTCCAACTTGGACATACGTGCACGTTTTGGAACACTGCGATTGAATCAGAAGGAATTGGGCCGCAATTCAACCTGGTATGGAATTTTGATTCAATTTAGAAGCTCCAAGAATTGTAATCATACCAAACCGAGACCAGATGCGGAAGTTATGCAAGTCCAAAAATGGAAGATCATGCACTTGCCTTATTTGGCACCTGCGAGTTTAATTCAGAAGGGAACTTTCCCACAAGCTTCTAAGTGACGTCCTAGACCTCTTAAAACCTCCTAAACACTATATAAACACATGTATTGCTCATTAGAAAGGGTTCCCACTTTAAAGAGAAGCCTACGACGCCTCCACGCCCCTTCGGTGAGGCCTCACGTCGCCGGTGAGAAAGGCTTTTCTCCCTCGTTTCTCCTCCCCTCCTCTCTTTTCTTTTCTTCCTTCCTTTTCTCTCTTCTTGTTTTTTTTCTCCTTCTCTTCAGACTGGATTTTTTTTTTGTTGGTCTCGGAAGGTTTTTTTTGGGGTTTTGAAAGAACAAAATCGGATTATGAGGCGATGACTGCACGGTCAAGGGACCTCTTTATGGGGGAACATGAATTGGTCAATAGTAATAGCGATCTACATCTTTCACCAGCATTTATCTCCCAATCAAAGGAGGTTGGGGGTCTGCTTTGGCTCAAAATTATCTCCGTCTTCTGGTTTCGATATGAAATTCAATTTGGATGGGTTGATACAATTTGTTCGTCGATATATACTCGCTATGACGTCGATAACGGAAGGGTAAAGGGGATTGAGAATGTAACCAAAGACTCTTTATCGGTCTCTTTTTTGGTGCTTTCACATGAAAGGATAGGGAATGATTGTTCTAAAACGATCTCTGTTCCAGACATGGGTCATTTTCGGGGAAGATTGGTTTCGATCTGGTTGTCATTTCGGTCTATCGATCTAAGGCCCTGACAACATCATATTTTACACGTTTTCATGCATCATAATATGTTAGTTTCATGTCTTTTAATTAACATTTCTAGTAGATCTAGTGTGTTTTCTTGTGTTTACATGTTTCTATGTACTTGGAGATAAAACCTGATGTTTATAGTGTTTCTGGAGCTCTCTGGAACCAATTGGAGAGTTAACACCAACACTTGGCTCATGCACATTCGGAGAAGGATTTTAGAAAGACAAAGAAGCTCAGAATCAGACTGTAGAATCGACCAGTAGGGGTCGATATTGTGCCCAGGAAACTTCCTGAAGCTTGCATCGACTAGTAGAGAAGAGAGAGCCAGAATCGACCTGTCAGGGTCGATTCCAGACCGAAAAATCAGGGATTCTCATAACAATGCAATCTAAGACGAGCTGATCTCTTGTTTTTGGTTGGAGACTTTTGTGGATCTAAAGAAACTCGAGTTTTCAGAGTCTAGAAGACCCTAGGCCTATATATATCACTTGTAAACACTTAGAGAAGGGAGAGCCACCATAGATATCATTTCCACACACTTGAAAACCCTTACTCTTGAGATCTACATTGTAGCCATCATTTCATTTCAATAAAGTTCTTCTGTTTTTAGGTGAATCTATTGTTCTTTCTGATCATACTTTAATAACTGTTTATAGTAGAGTAGATCTACAAATCCAAAGGAAAAGCCTTGCCTCTCTAACCCATTAGAGGCAAAGGTTTAGATCTTTTAGATCACTTAGGGTGGTGATCAATGATGGGATCTATGTCCTATATCTGTTTTTAATCAATCTAGCTACTGTAGTGTGCACTTTAATGCTGAGAATTCTCTTATAGAAGATACTCAAGTGTACAATCGAATCCAGTAGGTGTGATTGTATGTTTAGAAATGTTCTAATGCCATGAGAGTGGATTAGACTTTCAGATCTGTGCACTAGAGAGTAATAGTTAGATTGAATTTGTTGATTAATAGAGTTAATAATAGATCCAGCTTTGGCCAAGTTAGACTGAACATCTTAGGAGTATTCTACCACGGAAGTGGAGTATACTTTAGAAACAAATCTATTTCTAACTTTGTATCCTTGAGACGAGAGTCTAAGGATGCTTAGTATTCAGTGATGAGACTGTATGAAATGCGTATTTTTTCACCACGGGAGTGGGACTGAATATAGAGTCTAGTTACCACGGGAGTGTACTAGCAAAGCATAGAAAATCCATAGAGTGACAAATATTGACTAATTAGGTAAAAACATGAATTCTAGGCTTAAACTCCTTGATTTGGATCATCACCCCACCTTTTGTAAATATTTAGATTTAGATTTATTTTCTTATCTTTTATGTTTTGAATGTTAGTCTAGATTTAATTGTTTTCTAAGTTTAGAATTTATTTATTTCATATTCATGGATTTATTCAATTTATAATCTCTTATCTCACCATTTTGTTTTACGTCTAGATTAGATCTGCATTTGCATTCTCTGTGTAGTTATTGTATTTCCCTGTGGATCGACCCCGTATTACTACAGCTGCATATTAACTGTGCATTTGCGGTTTTATGGGTTAAACTCTCGAGATTAGCTTCTCGGGTGAAACCTGTGAAGAGGTGTAAAAACCTTCATATCAAGTTTTTGGCGCCGTTGCCGGGGCAATAAGCAATAGCCATAGAGTTTTAGTGTAGATCTAAGACTAGGTTTTTATTGTTTTAGTGACTTCTTTTATTTTTATTTTCAGGTGCATGCATTTAAGGAGTCACGGGAAAGACCAGTGTACTGATCAAATCCGCGACATCAAGCAAATCGAAAGACAAGCTAGAAAAGAAAAGAAAAGAAGACGAGAGATGGAGCAGCGAAGAATTGACTTACCAGCTGAAGACATTAAGGACATTCCAAGAGTCGAGAATGTTGCTCAAGCTGATGGTGACGCACGTCGAGCGGCTGTGCGCCAGCCAAGAGTCGCTTAGACTATTGGTGCAATCGATGAGCCTACTATTGTGGTTCAAAGATATGGAATTCTCGCACCACCTGTGCCGAACAACAACTTTGAAATCAAGTCTGCCTTGATTACTATGGTGCAAGGCAACAAATTTTATGGGTTGCCTATGGAGAATCCAATTGATCACCTGGATCAATTTGATAGGCTGTGTGGTACGGTGAAGATCAATGGAGTTTCGGAGGACGCTCTGAAGCTACATCTATTCTCATTTTTTTTGGGAGACAAAGCACAACAATAGGGGAAGGGTCTACCACCTGGGTCGATCTTAACATGGGGACAATGCAAAAATATTTTTCTTACAAAGTACTTCTTAAGTTCTCGAACTGCCCGACTTCGTAACGAAATATCGAGCTATGTGCAGAAAGGATGAGAAAGTTTTGGAGAAACATGGGAGCGCTACAAGGGATATCTATCTCAATGTCCACACCATGGATTTAGTGAAGAGTCGCTGCTGAGCACATTTTACAGAGGACTCTTGCCCAAATACCGCGAATTACTCGATACCACGTGTAACGGGAATTTCTTGGGACAAAATGCTGAACATGGAATGACTCTAGTGGAGAATATGGCACAGAGTGATACCAACTGTGGAGGAGACTATGATCGAAGAGATCGTAGCATGGCTGATGGCGGAGACGATAAGATGAGAGTTGATATGAGGGCTTTAAACGAGAAGTTGGATAAAGTTCTACAGGTGACAAGGAGGCATGTTCACTTTGTAGACGAGTTGGATGCTGCAAGGATACATGCTGATGGAGAAACAAGAGAAGATAACGAATGTGAGGTGAACTTTGTTGGTAATTTCCGACAAGCTGGTTTCAATCCTAACTACAGAAACCACCCGAACCTCTCATATCGAAGCAACAATGTGGAGAACCCACAAGATCAGATGTACCCACCACCGAGGACATCAGCTCCTTCATTTCAACAAGGAGGTTTCAGACCAATCACTCAGTTCAACAAACCATTTTTCGCACCACCACAGTATCAAGGACAAGGAGGAGCTAATCAACCACCAAAAGAAGAGAAGTATGAAGAAATGCTTAGAAGTATTCTCGAGGGGCAGAAAAAAGCTTCAGTAGATATCTCCGAAGGCTTTAAGAACGTTCATAGATGATGCAACGAACTCAACAGCAAGTTCGACGGACTCGCTTCCCGCATCAATGTGTTAGAAACACAAACTGCCCAACTCGCTTCATCTTCACAAAGACCACATTGTATGCTTCTTGAAAAGCCTGAGATGAACCCTAAAGAGTTTGTGAACATCATAACCCTGAAGAGCATCATCAGGAAAAGAGAAGAATCAACCGAAGAAGACGAAAAGGAGGAAATTGAACCCTTGAATCGGCTAGTAGGGGTCGATTTCGATGCCACAGAAAGTCCCGAGCAGAATATCGGACCACAGAATTGACCAGCCTTGGTCGATTATGAGCCCATCGGTCTACCACATCGGCCAGTCAGCCTCAATTCCTATCCATAACGAAAATCCGGAGGGCCATATCGACCAATCAGGGTCGATTTTAGACCCACTGGATTCCCTTGTCGATCCGATTGGACTGATGCTGCTTCTTCCTCATGCTCTAGACCCCCCATCGATCCTAAATGATGGATGCACATTGCACTAGGTGCCAACATCGATACATAATGATCGACCCTCGTCCTGAAGACACCATGGACACTTCCTTGACAACCTATCGACGTTAAAATCATTTGCAAGGAAGCAACAGACCCGACTATGAAATCATAAGGAGCTGTAACTCGATCACAAAGCAGCGCATAACAAGATTCATTGATCCTGCCAACAAGAAACGCTTTGAAGAGCTAGTCAAGAGTATCTCCGAGTCGTTTTCATTCAAAGACGCTTGGAAAAGTTACTCTCTACGGGAATGTTTCGTAGGAACGAATGAGACGATTTATGATGCTGAGAAGTTTTTCAGAGGGGTTCGATCCTCAACGACCCCCTACCTTAGTCATCCTCTAGCACCTACAAGAAGCATCGATGTAACCTGGTTTTTCAAGAAAATCAACGCGGAGAAACTCTGTAAGTTCAGGCGACTTGTTCTCTCGCTGCCGAAGGATTACACATTCGAGGAAGCACTTTTCAAGTACAAACTCGATATGTACTTCACTGATACCAAAGAGACAATCGAGGAGATAAAAGAGCTCTTCATTGATACACAACTCAAAGGATCAATCACTACAATTGATGATTAGAATGTTTACACATTTCTTCACAGGTTTCACCCATGAAATTAATCTCCAGAGTTTAACCCATAAAACCGCAAGTGCACAGTTAATATGCAGCTGTAGTAATACGGAGTCGATCCACAGGGAAATAGAATAACTACACAGAGAATGCAAATGCAGATCTAATCTAGGCGTAAAGGAAAATGGTGAGATAAGAGATTATAAACTAAATAAATACAAGAATAAATAAATTCTAAACAAAGAAAACAATTAAATCTAGGCTATCATTCAAAACTTAAAGCATAAGAAAATAAATTTAAATCTAACTATTTACAGAAGGGTGATGATCCAAATCAAGGAGTCTAAGCCTAGAATTCATGTTTTTACCTAATTAGTCAATATTTGTCACTCTAGAGATTTTTTATGCTTTGCTAGGCCACTCTCGTGGTAACTAGACTCTATGTTCAGTCCCACTCCATTGGTGAAAGAACACGCATTTCATACAGTCCCATCACTGAGTACTAAGCGTCCTTAAACTCCCGTCTCAAGGATACAAAGTGAGAAATAGATTTGTTTCTAAAGTATGCCCCATTCCCGTGGTAGAATACTACTAAGATGTTTAGTCTAACTTGGCCAAAGCTAGATCTACTATTAACTCTATTAATCAACAAATTCAACCTAACTATTTTCGAATTTGAGAGTAATAGTTAGATTGAATTTGTTGATTAATAGAGTTAATAGTAGATCTAGCTTTGGCCAAGTTAGACTGAACATCTTAGGAGTATTCTACCATGGGAGTAGAGCATACTTTAGAAACAAATCTATTTCTCACTTTGTATCCTTGAGACGGGAGTCTAAGGATGCTTAGTACTCAGTGATGAGACCGTATGAAATGCGTATTCTTTCACCATGGGAGTGAGACTGAATATAGAGTCTAGTTACCACGAGAGTGGACTAGCAAAGCATAGAAAATCCCTAGAGTGACAAATATTGACTAATTAGGTAAAAACATGAATTCTAGGCTTAGACTCCTTGATTTGGCTCATCACCCCACCTTCTGTAAATATTTAGATTTAGATTTATTTTCTTATGCTTTATGTTTTGAATGTTAGTATAGATTTAATTGGTTTCTTAGTTTAGAATTTATTTATTTCATATTCTTGGATTTATTCAATTTATAATCTTTTATCTCACCATTTTGTTTTACGCCTAGATTAGATCTGCATTTGCATTCTCTGTGTAGTTATTGTATTTCTCTGTGGATCGACCCCGTATTACTACAGCTGCATATTAACTGTGCATTTGTGGTTTTATGGGTTAAACTCTCGAGATTAGCTTCTCGGGTGAAACCTGTGAAGAGGTGTAAAAACCTCCTTATCAGGCCCAAGTTTTGGTAGTATCGATTATCACAAGCTTACCTATGGATGGTTGAAGGAATTTGGAAAATTTCCAACTTTTGTAGTAAGGGTAAAAGTTTTATTAAAAAAATTGGTAAACAAAATCGACGGCGGACTTACATGGAAAATATTTTACTCTCTCTCAAAAAAAGAAAACTATTGGTTGATTGGTTATTCTGGCTGGAATAAGGAAAGAAGAATCGTCTGGGATTGTAATAACGGAAAGTTCTCAAATTCATATCTCTCGACATTAATGTGCTTGCATATAAGTACACCGCTCGACTATTGTTCCGCTATCATTCTATCGCGCACTCTTTTTATTAAAGCTCTTTCTCTCTTGTTCGCTATACTCACTTGCAAAATAAGAAGTATGAATTCTCAAGGAAATATTATGGTTAACTAAAGGATTGGTGATGGAGAATCTTTAGGGCCAACGCTTATTCGTATTAAGATCTCGAAGTTCGATAATTCGGACTTGATCAAAGGAAATGCTAGAACCCTCATAGGGAGGTGCATGAATCCAAGTATTTAAAAAATGGAATCCCTTCTCTACATGCTCCCAAGGATATAGGGTGTAGAGGACATAGTAGCTGGGGTTGATCTCGGAAACAGATGCTTCCAGTTCGATTGCAAGGATGAAGAGGACATAACAACGGTGCTGAAGATGGAACCGTTTCATTTCGATAGATGGATGGTATCATTGGTCAGGTGGGAACTCGTGGTGGATAATTCTTATCCTTCGGAAATCATCTTTTGGGTAAAGATAAAAGGTATTTCGTTGCAATTCTGGGCATAACAGACCTTCCGATATATTGGTAAGGCTCTCGGAGAAGTGAGAGACATCGATCTCGATACCGGAAGAATTCAAGTTATAGTAGATGAATTTAAACCTCTACATTTTCGAACAATAATGGAACTTTTTCTGGAGAAGAAAAGGTAATTGACTTTCAATATGAAAGATTACATGGTTTCTGTCGGATCTACCACATCTTATGTCATCATGAGGATTTTTGTGGCCTTGGGAGACTAAGAGACTTTGGAAAAATTCCACAGCCTGAGGAAAAGGGACACCAAAGTTAAAGGGACACCAAAGTTGAATGGATTATTAAGGTTTTTTTTTAATAATACCTTTGACCTTTTATGTGAAGTGGTATTACACCATTTTTAACGTAAGGATTCTGCATGGAGGAATAAATGGGCTAAAGTTCACACACAGTCATGTGGTACTTGGAGGAAAAGTTTGCCTAAACCTAAGATATCTTGAAAGAATACAAGAGATATCTAAACAACAATAGTAAAAAAGTTTTTATGCGGATCTTAAGCTGGAATTGTCAAGGGTTGGCAGCCACTACACTATAAGTTATTTACAGAAAATTTGGCAAAAATACCGTCCTGAGTTTTTATTTCTTTCATAAACTAAGCAGGATATTGCTTTCACACAATAATTTTCAGGGTTATTTTGGTTATGACAAATTTTTTACAGTGGAACCAAATGGATCCAGTGGAGGCTTAACACTCTACTATAATAACTTTTAACAAGTCACTATTCTCTTCGCAAATAACTGGATGATTGAAATTGAAACATACTTCCAAGAAAAAGGTGCATATTACCTTTATTTATGGGGATCTAGTCCATAAGCTTCGGGAGGATGTCTGGAAACGACTTACTCGAATGAGTCTATCCCGACAAAGTGCTTGGTTTTTAATCAGCGATTTTAATAAAATCTTGGGAAATCATGAACGGAGTGGAGGCAACCCCAGACCAAACTCGATTTTTGTACCTTTTAACAACATGCTCATCAATTGTAGACTACTCGACTTTTCGTTCTTAGGAGACTGTATGTCTTGGCGAGGTAATAGAACTTCTGGGGTCTTCAGATGTAGAATAGACAGGCGGTTGCAAAGGAGGATTGGCACAAATTATTTTCTTATTCATATGTAGCATACCTTGGAATGGTGGGTTCAGACCATAGACTGGTTGTGGCAAATATTTTGGATAAAAAACAGAAAAGATCAAAACAATTTCGTTTCGATAAACGATGGATAAGCAAAGATGGCCTAATGGAATCGATTCCCTAGGGATGGGAATCGAATTCAGGAGCACAAAGAAGAAATCTTGTTGACATAATATCTAGTTGTCGACGAGAGATCTCTATTTGGTGGCATAATAATTTTAGCCAAGGTCAGGAAAAAATATCTGAATTACAACGGGCCTTGGAGGAGATACAGAGGGATGATCATGGTTCACCTACGGAGTTGGCGGAAATAACGAGGAAGTTAAAAGAAACCTATAAAAATGAGGAATTGTTTTGGCAACAAAAAAGTGGAACCTATGGCTCCAAGAAGGGGATAAAATACCAAATTTTTTTCTTGTCCAAACAAAGCAGAGGAGAGAAACAAAATAGGATTATTGGTTTAAATGATCTATCTGGTAACTAGGTTACTACAGAGGAACAAATAGAGGAGGTTGCAGTTAGGTACTTTCAAGATCTTTTCAAAACCACATCTCCTTCAGATTTTGAAGAGATTCTAGAAGAGGTCCCTAATTCAGTCTCCGAAAGGATGAATAAAATTTTAACGGCAAAAGCTACTGAAGCCGAAGTCCGCTGTGCACTTTTTATGATGAACCAAGGAAAAGCACTAGGACCTGATGGGATGACAACCCTCTTCTACCAAAAATCTGGGTCTCTGGTTAAAAAGGATATCTTGAATTTGGTTAATCAAGTTCTACAGGATGGATCTTTCGACAAATTTCAAAATCAGACTAACATTTTTCTCATTTCAAAGACATAGAGACCGAAAAGTATGGCAGAATTTAGATCAATAAGTCTTTGCAATGTGGATTATAAAATTATTTCCTAGGTTTTCTGTAATCGGTTGAAACGAGTTTTACCCTCGCAGATATCTGAAACTTAATCCGCCTTCATCTCAGGAAGCCTGATTACCGATAATATCTTGATTGCACAGAAAATGTTTCATGGTTTACGAACAAATAACTCCTGTAAGAGTAAATTTATGGCAATCAAAATGGATATGAGTAAGGCTTATGACCGTTTGGAGTGACCTTTTATCAAAAATATACTAAGAAAAATGGGGTTCGAGGAAAAAAGAATCTCAGGTATGATATGGTGTATTCGATCCGTCGAATACAAGGTTCTAATTAATGGCTCCTCCCAGGGAAATATTATCCCACATAGAGGCCTACGCCAAGGAGATATTTTATCCCCTTATTTATTTATTTATTCTATGCACTGAAGCTTTGGTCGCTAATGTTCAAAGAACAGAAAGAAAAAATCCATTACTGGTTTAAAAGTTTTTAGGGCAAGCCCACCAATATCACACCTGCTTTTTGCGGATGATAGGCAATTTTTTTTTGTAAGGCCACCAAGGAAGAATGCACGAAGGTCTTACAAATCTTACAAAGTTACGAAAGAGCTTTGGGGGAACAAATAAACTTGTCAAAATATTCTATATAATTTGGACACAAGGTAGAAGATGAAGTTTGGAATGAAGTTAAAAGAATTTTAGGTATTTCCCAGCTCGGAAGAATGGGTTCTTATCTCGGTATACCGTAAAATTTAGGTGGTCGTAAAACCCAAATTTCTTCAGTTCGTAAAAGATCGATTACAAGAGAGAGTAAATAGTTGGACTTCAAAATTTCTGTCAAAGGGCGGTAAAGAGGTTCTGATTAAGTCGGTGGTGTCAGCTCTCCCAACTTACGTAATGTCTTGTTTTCGTCTACCCAAATCATTATTGGGAAAACTGACAAGTGTTATCGCTAAGTTCTGGTGGGGTGGTGATGGTACAAAAAAGGGAATGCACTAGATGGCACTGAAAAAGTTATGTGCCACAAAATACAACGGCGGTTTAGGATTCAAGATTATTGAAGATTTTAATACGGTTATACTGGCCAAACAATTTTGGCGTCATTTTGAAGAAAAGAACTCGTTGTTGGCAAGGGACTTAAGAGGACGTTACTATCGGGAAGGTAACCCTCTTACAAACAAAAAATATTATTCACCATCCTACGGGTGGCGTAGCATTATCTCTGCTCGGCATTTGGTGGAAAAAGGATTAATCTGCAGAGTAGGCTCGAGACATTCCATATCAGTGTGGACGGACCCCTGGATACCTGCTCAATATCCAAGAGGAGCAGTTTGCAAGGGAATAAATTATTATCCACACATAAGGTAAATCATTTGGTTGACCCAATAACTCGAAAATGGAATATGCAGTTAATCAATGCAATCATAGATCCGTGTGATGCCAAAATTATAAAAGCTATCCCAGTAAGTGGCATTTATAAAGAAGATAAACCAGGTTGGCACTTCACCAAATCTGGAAAATATACGGTTAAGTCAGGATATGCACTTTACAGGGTCTAATTACGTCGGAAATTCCGGCACCGATTTTCAGACCGAATATCCGTCCCCTGTACGCTGTTATCGGGATGTGCGTCGGTTATGTCTAATATTAAATTAAGGGGTATTAATTGTGTTAGTCGTTGTGCGAGATGCTGTGCGGATGTGGAAACCATTAACCATGCTATTTTTGAATGCCCACCAGCACTACAAACATGAACCTTATCTAAAGTTCCAACAGCGCCAAATATTTTCCCAATACAATTATTTTTGCGAATCTGGACCATCTTTTTTGGCATATCCCTGGATCTAATCTGGATGATAGCTTCCCTTGGCTTATTTGGTATATTTGGAAGGCTCGTAACATTAAAGTTTACAACAATAAGGATACGGATCCAAGGGATACAGTATAATTGGTAGAGAATTAGTCCTTGATCTGGAGCGAAGCCCATGAGGTCCACGTGGACGAAGAAAACAACTAGAGAAGTACTGGGATAATTGACTTGATGACGGTAGATACCAATTATTACATTGATGTTCCTGGAAGGATTCTGACTCCTTCACAGGATTGGGATGGTTTTGTTAGCAAATGGGCGTCCACAATATTCTTTTTGGTTCCTGCAGCAATAGAAAAAGTTTAACGCCCCTTCATGCGGAATTGGAAGCCCTAATATGGGCAATGCAGTGTCCAATCATCCATTAGAAAATCGATGTTCGTTTCCTGACAGATTGCTCAGAATTAGTGAAGATGGTGAACTCTCCGACATAATGGCCTGTTTTCAAGATACACCTAGATGATCTGAAAATGCTTAAGGATCGCTTCTCCAACTTCTCGATCTCACATATCCCACGTCTCCTAAACGTTAAGGCGGACAATCTCGCAAGTAGTGCAAGACCACTTTCATGGTTTGAGTACTACGCAAACTCGTTTCCTCAGGTTTGGCTCACCAAACCGCTTTAAATTTAATATAAACTTTTTGACCAAAAAAAAAAATGGTTCCCACTTTTTGCACCTAGTTGTAGCCACTACCTAAAGAGAAAAATCTCAAACTCTTTTGTTCTTGATGTTTTATATATGAATATGCATTAGTTATTCTTATTCTGTCTCTTTACTTTATTTTATTGTTCTTATTTATTGTCTTATCATGTCTTCTATCTCATATCTCACCGTTATCCTGGGTTATATGAACGATTAGATCCTTTAGATCTTGGGGTGGAGATCGATGAGGGGGTCTACTGATTAGAGATTAATGTTTTTGCGTTGTTAACCGATTGACTACTGTGTATGAGTTCCTAAGGCTAGATTTACTCCATAAGGAGTTGTCTATGAGCTTGGTCTATTCCGTTGGGCGTGACCAAGTATTTCGGGAATTCTCTATACCACGAAAGTGGATAAAAAGATTTCAGATCTACATACTCGGAATCCTAGTCAATCGATAAATCTATTTCTAACTTGTTGAGCTTATCTAAATTAGCTTTGATCAAGTTATAGTCATGATACCACGGAAGCCTAATCTTATAACTAAGCATGTTAGGGTATTGGCTACCTTGTATAATTGCAATTGCTAGTCAGTCCGGTCGATGACGAGATCGTTTTAAATGCTTGTAAGAGCACCACAAAAGTGGACAAATTGATAAGAGGTTTTTATACCTCTTCACAGGTTTCACTCGAAATATAAATCTTGAAAGTTTAACCCGATAATACCGCAAATGCACAATAATGCAATCGTAGTATGTACGGGGTCGATCCATAAGGACTGAGAATAACTACAAAGGAATTACAAGAATTAATCTAATCTAAACTGGATTCTGGGTCCAGGATTGTTTCTGAGGAATTAATCTAATCTAATTGATGTTAGGCTCCGGAAATTTCTCTGGCTGATGGATATCGACCAGTCTTGGTCGATTTTTGGTCCAGGATTGTTTCTGAGTTCGACATCGACCATGACTGGTCGATGATAGGGTCCGATTTTGTCCTTCTCTTCAAGGCAGTCTTCTGTAACCATTCGTAGCTGAGGTGTGATGCTTCATCATTCTTGTATGCCTTTTGCATATTCGTGAAAACATCTTAAACACCTACGTATGCAAACAAGCCGAAACTATCCTAAATTAGGATTATAATACATAAAACTAAGCTAAACAGATGCATAAAAACCTATAAACATGAGCGTTATCAACTCCCCCAGATTTATATCTTTGCTTGTCATCAAGCAAACAAAGTTTAGACTAGCGAAGAAAATGAATCATATCTAAACTTGAACTCGTATCTAACATTATCTTATCGTACTAATACTTTCTAGCTTAACGAGAAATAATAACTTTGAACATACTACATATACTTCACCATGAACATAACAACGTACCTTAATTTAGATCCACATCCATCGTCGAACTTAGACTTCTCTTTGCTGATCCCTTTCCATTGTTAAAAGCAAGATCTCGATTTGAAACTATTAATCCATAAGACGTGAACACTTACTCTTTCGCATTTTTGTAAGCTCAAGACCGTCTTGATACATTTCCTTTCCTCTCCCTTTTCTCACTTCAAGGTCGATTGATTTTTTCCTATTTTTCTAGGGTGTCATTTTATTTTTTTTCTATCAATCGCCTTTTATTTTTTTTTCTCGGACAGGTTTCCATGAGATGCGAACATTAAAAGTGGTAGTTTCTAATTCCCGGTTCACTTCTTTATTACTTATATCCGTTTTTCTTTTTATTGAAGGGGAGAAAAAGGGGAAACATACTCACATAGACGAGTCTTGCAGGGTCTCTTAGAGGTATCACATCTCACGTATCACAAGCTCCAAACTAAGAGGATTTATATTTATTAAAAATAATGAATCAACTCTCAGTTGTCTAAGTCTCAGAAGGAATGGTCCTTTTGGGGTGTATTGATCCGTTCATGGGTTTTCAGATCTTCTGTTCCTATAAATTATTAGCTCTCAAAGAAAAACATAAAAGAAATATTAGCATAGATAACATCATGATAAAGTTGAAATTGTTGCCTCACTAAAAATCTTGCCATGCGTTATTGAACCATGGCGAAGGGAAAAGAGTACAACAATCTTATTTCCTAAATTGCATAACAAAGAAAAATAGAAAATAAAACCAAAAGAAATGATAAAAAGTTAGAAATTTATGATGTCTCCCCAGACTTGTTTTTCACCGACTCGGTGGAAATAAATCTAAGAAAAACATCCGAAAAAGAAAATAAAAGAAAATAAAAAATTTAAAAAAATGAGAGAACAAAGAAAAGTCGAAACTGGTCTTACTAAAACTCAACGGAGTCTGAAGTACCCAATGACAGAGATGGATTGCTCGAACTCACAGAAGGGGAGCGTGTAGCGCGGCATTTATGATGCCGTCTAGTCTCATGAGAGGAAGGGCGTGTGTGATAGGTGGCTTTTTATACCTCTTCACAGGTTTCACCCGAGAAGCAATCTCGAGAGATTAACCCATAAAATCGCAAGTGCACGGTTAAATACAATTGTAGTAATACGGGATCGATCCACAGGGACTGAAAATAACACACAGAGAGTACAGATTTAAATCTAATCTAAGCATAATAGAAACATGGGGGTTGTGATTCCTAAGCTAATGTGCATAAAATAAATAAAACAATTAAATCTAAACTAAGCAATAATAAATAAACTAAACTAAGCAAGGATTAAATAAAAGTTAAATAATCTAAACTAATATTTACATATGGTTGAGTGATGGTCATAATTCAAGAAACCTAAGTTTAGAATTAATATTTTATCTGAATAATTTATATTTGTCATTCTAGGGAATTCCATATTTGTCATTCTAGGGAATTCCATATTTGCTAGTCCACTCTCGTGGTATGCTAGACTCTATATCCAGATCCACTCCCGTGATAAACTGGATATGCATTTGTAAAATCCCATCATCGAATACTAAGTATCCTTAGACTCCGGCCTCAAGAACACAAAGTGAAAGGTAGGTTTGTTTCTAAAGCATAGCCCACTCCTGTGGTGAAATACTTCTAAAATATTTAATCTAACTTGGCCAAAGCGAGATCTATAATTAATCCTACCAACAACAAATTCAATACTAAATATAACTCTCTATTATGCAGATCCGAAGGTACTATCCACTTATGTGGTATCAAACGCTTCTAAATAGACAACCACACCTACTGGATTCAGTTATGCCCTTAAATATCTCCCATAAGAGAATACTCAGCATAGAGTGCATGAGTAGCTAGATTGATTAAGCGCAATAATGAATTCTAAAACATAGATCCCATCATCGATCACCACCCCAGGTGATCTAAAAGATCTAGACTCTTGTCTCTATTGGATTACAGAGACAAGATCTGATTCATAAAGCAGTAAACAAAACTAGAAAGTAAACTAAACTAAAACAACAACAATCAAAGTAAAAGTATAATCACAAGATAGAAAAGAAATAAATCCTTAGAACTTTATTAGGGTAAAAGTGTGTGAGGTGAGAGATCTATATGGAGGCTCTCCCTTTCTAAAGTGTTTACATGAGTTTATATAGGTCTAGGATTGTTTAAGTGCTAAAAACTCGAGTCTTATCACGTCCTCAAAAGTCTCCAACTAAAAATAGGTGATAAGCCCACTCTTCGATTGCATCATAACAATATTTCCTGATTTCAAGGACGTCAGAATCGACCCTGATCGGTCGATTCTGGCCTTCCCTCAGCTACCGGTCGATGAAGCTTCGTGATTTCTCTCAGGGAATTTTTTTGGCCTGATATTGACCCCTACTGGTCGATTCTTCTGGTCGATATTGGGTTCTTCGATTTCTTGAAATCCTTCTCCAAATGTGCATGATCCAAGTGTTGGTGCCAACTCTCCCATTGGTTCCAATATGCTCCAGAAACACCCTAAACATCAAGTTTTTAGCTCCAAGTGCCTATAAACACATAAACACAAGAAAACACACTAGAACTATAATAACATCATATTTTACATGGTTTTAAGCATCATAATAAGTTAGTTTCATGCCTTATGACTAACATTTAGTGTAGTTCTAGTGTGTTTTCTTGTGATTATATGTTTCTAGGTACTTGGAGCTAAAACCCGATGTTTATAGTGTTTCTGGAGCTCTCTGGAACCATTGGGAGAATTAACACCAACGCTTGGCTCATGCACATTCGGAGAAAGATTTCAGTAAGACGAAGAAGCCCAGAATCGGACTGTAGAATCGACCAGTAGGGGTCGATATTGAGCCTAGGAAACTTCCCGAAGCTTGCATCAACCAGTAGAGAAGAGGAAGCCAGAATCGACCCAGGGAATCGACCTGTCAGGGTCGATTCCAGACCGAAAAATCAGGGATCCTCACAACAATGCAATATAAGACGAGCTGATCTCTTGTTTTTGGTTGGAGACCTTTGTGGATCTAAAGAAACTCGAGTTTTTAGAGTCCAGAAGACCCTAGGCCTATATATATCACTTGTAAACACATAGAGAAAGGAGAACCCTAGATATCATTTCTACTGAAACACCCTATCCCGAGAACGAAAAACTAAAGCGCGCGAAAGTAATAAAAACCAGGATTTAAAACAAAACTTTTACTTAAACCGGCACTAAACCCGCTTAACTAAATGCTTTCTTAACACTCAAGCAAGCAATATAACGAACCAAGCACATAACAAAAGTTCAGGATTTAAAACCAAACATTCATACATATACAACTTTAACTATCATAAGAAAGCCTTAAAACATCTCCAACAAGTTCATTAACAAGTCCAAAAGCATTAGCAACCAAGATAGGAGAGCGTACAAAACCAAAAGTTACAAGAGAACCCATGAAGCACACCTAATCATCCTCTCCCTTCGGCCTTGGTTCCACGAGCTCCACGTCCTAAGACTTCTCTTTACCTGCACCAAAATAGGCGCGTAAGCATTGATAATGCTTAGTGAGTCGGTCATCCCGTCCCACGGTTATACACACATGTGATCAATGACTTACCGTAGATGACATTCAACACACAAGCAATCAAACAATTAGTGATAGAGCTCCATCACACACACAACACAAGCAACTCGACAACCCATAAATCACACCCAAATGGTCAAGTACTAAAACACATATCGATCACGACAAATCAAGGATCACATAGTTAATCCACGGTCACACATTCACCTTTGTTTTAACGGTTGAAATGAAGATCACTCTTCCACTTTCAAGCCTTAAGCTTGAAATCTTTCTTGGCACACCACTCAAACCTCAAGATAACACTACTCTCCTGACAAAGACAACACCCAAATATATTCTCAAGTTGATTCACAAGCTCAACAGGTGATGCAGACATCAAACCAATAACATCAACAACTCACCATGGAGTAAATATGACGGTTGTTGAGTACATGGCTAAATACACCAAGGATAAAGGGGAGACGAATTTCCTTGGGGGAGACGATCTTCGGCGATGTGTTCCAGCTGCCTAAACTCAATGACAAATCCAATATCAAGATATATCCAGCAAAGCCACTTGGGACGGATGTTTACCGAGACAGCTCAACTATTGCACCCTAGAAGACCTATGCGCCTTGTATTACCCAAACGGAGTATGAGATCATGTGTTCAAGCCCAACGACCATTGGTAATACATTATTGGCTAATCTAGAGCCCTCCTCGAAGTGGAATCGGCCCAAAACAAACTCACACATGGAGAATATGGCTGGTACAAAACGAACAGATCAGAAGCTGCCGGAGTTAGACCGATGCGAGTTCAAAGGCGATTTTCGGCCTGACTAAGATGAACCGAACAATGAGGCGACATGTTTTCAAAACCTAACTGAAAAGGTGAAATCTGAGAGTTGGAATCAGGTCAATAGCTTCTCAGAATCAGAAGGTATGATTTTTACAACTCAGGTGACTCTGAACTCACCCGGTTTGGACCTACGTGCACTCTTTGTAACGTCACGATCGAACAAAAAAGAAATTAGGATGCAAACCAACCTGTTATGTAATCTTGTTCCAAAATCGAAGCTCCACGAATTAGAATCATACAAACCGGGCTCGGACGTAAAAGTTATCAAGCTTCAAAACCGATGGATCTTGGATGGGCCTTATTTGGAACCTGGCGGATTTGGGGGCCTTCAAACCTATGTGTGGCGCCCTGGAGCCATTCAAGCCTTCTAGTAAGATTACTGATGTCCACTTAAGCCTAATAAGGAGCTAGTGGCGCCACAAGAAGTTGTCCTACTCGTTTGAACCAAGCAGCCTTAGTGGTTTTCAAATGGCTCCATGATTTAAGGAACTTTTCTTTGTTTAGTTGTTTTGCTTTGGCCATGTTTCGTGGGTCTTGTTTGTGTATTGTTTAAGTTCCTTGTTTGCTGTTGTTTGTCACATTTGTAACCTAGAGGTCGAGCCTATATAAGGTACTCACACCCTCAAGGAAAACACAACTTGAATATCAAAACAAACCCAGTTTTTACACTTAAGCTTTAAAACACTTAAGTCTTTGTTCTCTCTACTTGTTTGTGCGAATTCCAGCAAGTAAAAGACGCCCCAGTCGTATCACAAGCCTTTCCATAGCTTGTGTGGCCGATCATCAATCCACCAGGCTGACTCAAAGCCTATCGAATCCACCTTAGTTCGCCGAACAGCAGCCGCACGGTCATTCGGTAACTTACCCTCGTCCGAAGCTTGTATCAACAGCCAGATGACAAGCTTTACCGTAGAGTAACTAGAACGGTGTTCTCCCAATTGGCATTTTGAATGCAGTCCGATATGCCCAAAGAGTCTCATCAAGCTTAGAAGACCAATCTCTCTTTGAAACCTCCACTACCCTTGCCAAAATAGTCTTGATCTGCTTGTTAGACACTTGTACCCTCCCACTGGTCTGAGGATGGTAGGGTGTAGCTACCTTGTGCTTGACCCCATGTTTCTTTAGTAGATTCTCAAAGAGTTTGTTGATGAAGTGAGATCCTCCATCACTAATCACTACTCATGGCACTCCAAAGATGACACTCTTGAACATCTTCAAGATAACTTTTGCATCATTAGAAAGACAGGCTATTGCTTCAACCCACTTGGAGACATAATCAACAGCCACCAAGATGTAGCTGTTCCCATGAGATGGTGGGTTGAAAGGTCCCATTAAGTCAATGCCCCATACATCAAACACTTCCACTTCCAGAATCGGGTTCTGAGGTATCTCATTCCTCCTACTAATGTTACCCATTCTCTGGCAGGGATTACACTTGGTAATGAAAGCTTGAGCATCCTTGAACATTGATGGCCACCATAAGCCTGCTTGGAGTACCTTCTGGACAGTCTTGAAGGTGGCAAAGTGACCCCCATAAACCGAACCATGGCAGTGCTCCAAAACCCTTTTTACTTCTTCTTCAACTATGCATCTCCTATAAAGACCATCTGAACTTCTCTTGTATAAGTATGGCTCATCCCAGAAGTAATGGTTCACATCCCTCAAAAACTTTTTTCTCCTGTAAGCATCCAGACTTCCTGGGATTTCGCCCCTTACAAGGTAATTGGCAAAATCTGCATACCAGGGCAGCCTATCTTGTTCTAGCACCAAGATGGTAGCTATGAGCTGTTCTTCAGGCATGGAGTCGTCAATTGGCAATGCATCTTCTATCCTCATTCTTAACAAGTGATCAGCTACTCTATTCTCAATGCCCTTCTTGTCAACAATCTCCATGTCAAATTCTTGAAGCAAAAGGATCCATCTGAGCAGTCTTGGTTTAGTCTCCTTCTTTGCATAGATATGCCTTAGTGCTACATGATCTGTGTAGACTATCACCTTGGAACCCACTAGATAGCTTCTGAACTTCTCGAAAGCAAACACAACAGCTAACAACTCCTTCTCTGTTGTTGCATACCTCCCTTGAGCTTCATCTAGTTTCCTGCTTGCATAGTATATCACATGCAGCTTCTTCTCTATCCTTTGACCCAAAACGGCTCCCACAGCATAATCCGAGGCATCACACATGATTTTGAACGGATAGTCCCAGTTTGGAGCTAGGACTATTGGAGCTGTGACCAAGGCTTCCTTAATCAGCTGGAAAGCCCTCAAACACTCAGAATCAAAGATGAACTCTTGCTCTTTGCACAGCAATCTACTGAGTGGTCTGGCTATTTTTGAGAAATCTTTGATGAACCGCCTGTAGAACCCAGCATGTCCCAGAAAACTCCTGATATCCCTGACGTTCTTAGGTGGTTGCAACTGCATCATCACATCAACCTTGGCTTTATCCACCTCTATCCCATTCTCAGAAATCTTGTGCCCCAAGACAATCCCTTCTTTGACCATAAAGTGGCATTTCTCCCAATTCAGAACCAGATTTGTCTCCTCACACCTAATAAGCACCCTACAAAGATTCAACAAGCAGGAGGAGAAAGATGAGCCATACACGGAAAAATCATCCATGAATACCTCCACAGTCTCTTCAATTAGATCCGAAAATATAGAAGTCATACATCTCTGAAAAGTAGCAGGTGCATTACAAAGACCAAAAGGCATTCTCCTATATGCAAACGTTCCATATGGGCAAGTGGAAGTAGTTTTTTCTTGATCATTAGGGTGTATAGGAATTTAAAAGAAACCACTATACCCATCTAAGAAACAGTAATAAGGATGATTTGCAAGCCTTTCTAACATTTGATCAATGAATGGCAGTGGGAAATGATCTTTTCTAGATGCAGCATTTAACTTCCTGTAATCTATACACATCCTATGGCCAGTGATAGTTCTGTTGGGTATGAGCTCATCTTTATCATTCCTTATAACAGTTATACCCCCTTTCTTAGGAACACAATTCACAGGAGAAACCCAAGTACTATCAGATATATGATAGATTATGCCAGTTTCTAGCAAGTTAAAGATTTCCTTCTTAACTACTTCTTTCAAATTCGGATTCAATATTCTCTGGGATTCAATGCTAGCATATGATTCATTTTTAAGGTGAATTCTATGAGTACATAGGCTAGGTGAAATTCCTTTAATGCCATCCAGAGAATACCCAATAGCTCTTCTAAACTTCTTCAATTCAGTTAATAGCAAATGCAACTCATCATCACTAAGCTTATCATTGACTATGATTAGGTATGTAGAGTTGGGTCCTAGAAAAGCGTACCTTAGCCCTTTAGGAAGTGGTTTGAGGTCTACCTTAGGTGTTTTGAGTTTTGACCAGTCGTCTGATGCAGGGAAGCTTGACTCGACCTGGGTATCAAGTGCCTTGGTCGAGTTTGACGTAGTGGGTATGCTGGCTTGACCTGGCTGGTCAAGCTGGTTGGTCGAGCCAGTGCATTTCTGCAGCTAAAACCTCTGTTTCAACCCCAATCAGATCTTCAAAGTCGTTTAACCCTTCCACAGCCTTATGCGAGTCCAATATCATCTCATCACCCAAGGTTTCATTGTGGATATACCCATCTTTTCCACTCTTTGTCAAGGCAGTTTGAAGGTGATCTTCTTCATTAAGCTCCTCTAGAAGTTCATCAGCAAGTTGATCAATTTCTTCAATATAAAAGATCTGCCCTTCTATTGCTGGTTTCCTCATTTTATCTTTGATGTCGAATGTGATCTTGAAGCCGTTTCCAAGATTAAGATCAATCTTTCCCTTTCGAACATCAATAACTGCTCCAGCTGTAGCTAAGAAAGGTCTTCCTAGAATCAGAGGGTCTCTCGGTTCTTCATCCATCTCCAGCACTACGAAATCCATGGGTATTTCAATAGTTCCAACCCTTAGAGGTAGGTCTTCTAGCATGCTATGAGGGGTTCTAACGTATCTATCGGCTAGGACCAAAGAGATGTTGCAAGGCTTGTAATGACTGAACCCTAACCTCTTAGCAACTGAGAGTGGCATGAGACTGATAGATGCTCTAAGATCACAAAGGCATTTTTTGAAAATCAGTGGACCTAAAGAGCATGGCAGAGTGAACGAACCAGGGTCACGTAGCTTCTCTTGGACAACTCTCTTCTGTATAATGGCACTGCATTCTTCTGTCAAGACCACCATACCTTGAATTTCCTTTGCTCTCTCATTTAATGCATCTTTCAAGAACTTTTGATATGGAGGTATAAGTGAAAAAGCATCCAAAAGAGGCATCCTAATCTCTGCTTCCCTCATGTGTTTGTCAAAAATTGCCATATACTTCTCCATTAGGTCCTTTTTGAATCTTCCTGGAAAAGGAAGTTTAGGTTTGTAAGGAGGGGGATCAAAGGGTTCTTTCTTTTTCTCGGGAACAACTGGTTTTTCAGCAGGTGGAGAGCTGGCTCGACCTACTGGCTCGAACAGGGTGGTAGAATCAATCTCCAGTCGAGTTTCTTGGTCTTCTTTGTAATTCAAATCCTCCCCATCTTCGACTTCACTGTCCTCAGTGATCTTAAATGGTCCTTCTCTCTCAGGTAACTCCCTTCCACTTCTTAAGGTGATGGCATTGATGTGAGCAAAGTCCTTTGGGTTTTGGATTGCTTTTCCTGGAAGCTGGCCAATATGTGGTGTGGAAGAAGTGGATGCAGTCTTTCCCTCCATGTACTTAATCTTGGATTGCAATGTCTCAATCTTGCTGTTGAGATCATTGTAGGTGTAATCCATCTTGGTGTTGATTTCACCAAATTTCTTAGTTGTTTCCATCGCACCAGCTGCCTGACCCTGAAGAATTTGTTGTAGCATGATCATCATCTGTTGATCCGGAATGGGAGAAGGCTGAGCTTGGTGAGGTACAAAACTAGGTGGTGGACCCATGACTCCCTGTTGCGGATGGCTGCTCTGGTAGTGCTGCTTAGGAACAAAACCCTGATTTTGGTTATAAGCGGCAAAAGGCTTGGACTGATTCGGCTGTTGCTGAGACGGGTAGACTTGATCCTGAGGGTTAGCAACATTGGTGCTCCGATATGAGAGATTGGGGTTGTTCTTGTAGTTAATGAAACCTTTGTTATAGCCTCCCTGATTCTGAACATAGTTGACCTCTTCCATATCAGTATCCTCCCCATCTTGAACCTGGAAGACTGTATCCTCACTTGCAAAGTGAACATGCTTCTATTGGCTGAGTAAGAGTTTATCCAATTTGGCATTCAAGGCTTTGATTTCCTTTCTAGTCCTCTCCTCAGAATCGACACTTCCCCTCACGCTTCTATCATAATCCGCAGTGTAGTTTCCATCAAATTGAGCAAGATTCTCTACTAATTCCCAGCTTTCATCGACATCTTTGTTAAGGAAGTTGCCGTTGCTTGCTGTATCGATAACCACCCTTATCTTTGGGAGAACTCCTCTGTAAAGGGTGCCGAGTAGGGACTCATTGCTGAAACCATGGTGAGGACATTAAGTGGTGTACCTTTTGAATCTTTCCTAGGCTTCACAGAAATTCTCTCCATCTTTCTGGGCGAATCCGGATATCTCATTCCGGAGGCGAGCTGTTCGAGCATTGGAGAAGAACTTGGCAACGAAAGCTTTCTTAAAGTCATCCCATGAAGTGATTAAGCCATGTGGTAGATTCTTCTCCCACAGATGTGGTATAAGTCAATTTCTTACTAGACCAAAGTTTCGTTGTAGTATAGTAAGGTGTCAATCCATAAGGGGGAAGATATTAACCAAAAAGGATGAGATCAAAACCATTCAAGTCAAGCCAAACAAGAGCGTATAGGACTTTAGCACCCTAGACAGAAATTAGAAATAGAATCTAAAGCGAATCAATTCAAAGATTAACAGAAGCAAGGCAATAACAAAAGCAGTGTATAGGGCTAGACGAAAAATCAATCAATACAAGAGAAGTTCCTAAGGATGGGGTAATCGACTCAGTGTGTCCTCTTAGCCTACCCAGGTGGTCTAACAAAACTCAATCAAGCTATTCCCTAGACATCAAACATCACAACCAGTTAAGTCCACTCCCGTGATAAGTAACCTCAAGCTAGACCAGTTCCAGACCCAATCCCTTGGCGAAATCTACCCTAGCAGGCAATAATATTCAGTTCAATATTGTCAATAAACACCCTAGACATCTAATCCCTTAGGCTAGATATGCAAATCTCTAACATCAATTCATTCAAGCATTTTATCAAACACCTTCTGGGTGGAAAAACACCTAAGATCTAATCTCAATTGATCAGAGAGAAATTAGCATTAAGAACACTGATTTAGAAGGGAATTTAAACAATCAACTCTTAAACCACCTAGGAGACTAAGACTCCACACTAATCTAACCCATCCTCAAGAACCCTAATGACTACTCAGAAAACATTAAGAACAACATAATCACAAACCCAGAAATCATAAAAACTTGCATAGATGATAGAGATAGATAGAGAAATGATAGAACAGAAGAAATCAACTCAAAATAACAAGTAGAAACCAAATTACAAAGTCTAGAAATCAAGAACAATGAAGAACTGAAGGGAAACTTGGAAATTAGGCATAAACTAAAACTTAGAGAAAAAAAAACTTAGAAGTCTTAATCCCACATTAGGTATTTATACTAAGCCTTAAAAACCCTAAAACGTCATGGGCAAAATAGTAAAAACGCGCAAAGTAAGGTCCAACTCGACCCTGTGCAGGTCGAGTGCTGTGCTCGAGCTGATGACATCAAGATTGCATTTTTGTGTGTTGAGCTCGACCCTCATACTCGACCCTATGGGCTCGAGTCAGGCTTGAAAACTTCAAGACTCCTCTTTTGTTTTGGGCTCGATCCCCTTACTCGACCCATAGGCTCGAGTGCGTTTGTCACTCAGTTGACTCGACCCCTTGTCTTGGGCATGGGTGCTCGAGTCTGGTGTCCTAGACAGCTTAGCTCGATTCCTCGTCTTGACCCTATGAGCTCGAGTCTGGTGTCCTAGACAGCTTCGCTCGATTCCTTGTCTTGACCCTATGAGCTCGAGTCTGGTGTCCTAGACAGCTTCGCTCGATTCCTCGTCTTGACCCTATGAGCTCGAGTCTGGTGTCCTAGACAGCTTCGAGTCTAATTTCTCCAAAATCGCCTGAAAGTACCTGTAACAAGCCAAATATGCAAGATGTATGCAAATCTTATACAAAACACTCTAAGTATGCAAAACTAGATATAAATGACAAGAACAGGTCAAATAACATGTCTAAATGAATGAATAACGCAAGCTAAAACCATATAAAATGCAGACATATCAAGATGGGCTTTGTCACCAAGAGAGAATGGAAAGAGTCTCAGCTTGAAACCATCTTCACTGACTCAATTGATCTTGGTGAGGCTGCAGAGCCTATCGAACTCGTCTAAGTGATCAAGTGGATCTTCCATAGGCAGCCCATGGAATTTGTTGCTTTGTACCATAGCTATTAAACCACTCTTGATCTCAAAGTTGTTGTTCTGGACTGTAGGAGGTACAATCCCTTGCCTGTGAGTGTGAGTATTAGGAGCATCTCCTGCTCAATCAGACGTTGCCTCCTTGGATGAGGCACATGTTCATTCGGTCCTTGTAGGTTTTCTTCCATTTCCACTTGATCCTGATGATCTACTCGGATGTGCTCTCTCTGATCACACAACTGTCTTGGAAGCTGGTTGATATTGTCGCGGTAGCGCAGGAGGTTCTGGTTTCCTTTTGATCTCATTTGCATGCAGGTGAAGAAGCATACTCGATGGCTTGACTCGACCTGCCTGGTCGAGCTGGTTGGTCGAGTCTAATGTAATCGGTCAGATAATGCGTATAAGTACCTGAGATGCAAAGACAATTAAGGAAACACAAAGTGAGTAACAGAGTAGACGTAAAAAAACTAGATCTGAAATGATTTGAAATCCTAAATGTAACAAACAACACCCAAATGGCAACGACGCCAAATTGATATAGGTCATTTTCTTAGTGCACTATATTCATGTAATTGTAGTATAAACTAGAAATCCATCTGTATCAACCTTAGTAGTGCTGTTAAAGTTTTTTGGAAAATGCTTAGAACATTTTCCATCGACCATACATGGTGAATTTGGATTAGCAGCACCACATGGTCCCTGAATCATACGTTTTTTAACCACTTCATACAAATCTGGTTTCTTCACTTTGTCTGGAATCTCAGCACAAATTATCTTATCAATGTCATCTGCAGTAGCAAACTTACAACTGGAATGCATGAATAACAATATATGTGCATGTGGGAGACCTCTTTTCTGAAACTCAACTGTGTACATGGCTGAAGAAAAACAAATCATAGGAATCATGAGAGACAACTCATAGGTAAATATGTTATATATTTTTTATATAATAAAAAGTAGGCAGTTAAATTACCGGATACTGTTTTTCCAAGAATATGCTTCACGGTTAAATCATACATTAAATTATCAAGCTTCATATTGAAAATTCTCCAGATCATGTCTGGTCTATCATCAGACTTCAAATTGCGCTCTTTACAGAATCTAACAATTTTATGCCACTTAGGATTGCAAGTAAACGTGATGAAAAGATCTGGAAATCCAAAATGTTTGCAAATAACCATTGCATCTAAGTAATTATGTGTCATATACTTTGGTCCGCCTGTAAAAGAAGCTGGAATGACATCTTTTTTACCTTGGTTGTCGAGATCATTGTTTCCAACAGTAGATGCATTCCGAACTGATTGTAAATTAGAACTCCAAAATTTCACCTGATTTGTTCTAACATACCTCAGCCTAAACGACTCAATCATAGTGTAAGCATCAACAATAAACTATTGGAGCAATTGCTTGGAACGAAGTAAAACATGCTTCTCATTTTTCCTTTCTTGAAGACGGTATGCAAAGAATTGTCTCATACTTGTGTCTTCCTGCTTATTTACACCTTTTGAAATTTTCTAACGTTTTGGTAAACCAGGTATATAACCATCTTCTCCATATGGAAATAATAGAGGATACTATGGTGCTAGATAAGAAACATGGAGTTCACTTATTCTTTTTAGCTTCCCATATGTCTTCTGTAGAACGATATCGCGTTTATCCATATTTTCGTTAAAATCTCCTGGTATTAGTGCAGCAACTTCAGATTGCATAGGTAGATTATATGTCCTTCCATCAGCTGTGCGGTTGACAATGCTCTGCATGTGAAAACTTTCTTCTTCATTAGTATTAAATCTATCTCTTGCAAATCTAAACATCTCCACAAATGGATTGATGTCATCCAATAGCTCGATGATATCTTCGATGATTTCTTTTTTTAACTTTCATGGGTTTTTTTCTCTTGCTGGAGCCAAATATTGAATAAGTAAATTAGTTTAATGATAAACTCTAGAGTCTATTTTTTAATATAGGTTAGTAAAAATATTACCTCATGATGTTCATTCTGTTCTCAACCTCTTTTTCAGTATCAACAATATAGAGCTGTTGGAACTTTGGATAATCACCGAGTTTTGGTTTTAAACCTCCCCCCATATCAAATGGTAGTTTTCACCTTGCAAAGCAAACATTTGTGGCCCACGTCCCTTTATAACACTATGATCCACTTTTCCACCAATAGATGTAAATGAGAAAATCATGTTGTATGCTCTGATATCGTCTCTATAGTGTATAGCGAGATCATCATCACTTGTAAGCAAATGCCACAACAATTTAGGTGAATCTTTGAGTGATTGCAACACAATTTGTCCTTGCAAACAACATCCTGAAAAGCTAGGATTTTTTTATTGCTTCTTCTTGTTAAGGCGTTCCCCATACCAAAAAATAGCACCACATTCACCACAACTATATATTGGATCACATTCATCAACGTAACCTGAACACAACAGTAACAATTAATGTTAGTTTCTAATTATAATAACTTTGAAATCTTAAATTTGTAAATGCATTTTTATAAATATATTACCACTTTTTTGGATGAACCATTCACAGGCGAGGTCTTAGGTAAAGCAAAACAGCTTGGAAATAATTCTCTAACATTTCTAGTATTTGAAAACGTTTTATAGCTTCAAATATAATTTCATCATCTCTTCCAGCATGCTGCTCCTGTTGAGAAGAACTATCTTCTTGACTACTGCAGTCAAATTCTTGTTGATATTTCTCTTTACAATCTCCTGTAATATTTTACCATGATTAGATAATAAATTTATAACTTAATTAACTAAATTAAACATGTTTTAACTCCCACAAACCAATACAGAACCGCTTTACCTTCTGAGGAATCATAGTATTCTGAAAAACCTGAATATTTATCTGTATCTGTACTGCTTCCTTCTACTAATGGTTGTTGGATTTGAGAAGTAACAATTGATATAGGTCGTTTCTTTTTAGTGGGATGATTTTCCTCAATGAAAATTTGACCCCTAACCTCTTCTTTCTTTCTCATCATGTTGGGATTTTCTGAAATTCATAGATCAATAAGGTTCATTGTAAGTTGAAATATTATCAGATCACAAAAGTTAGTAACAATAAGGATCGTAGAGTATATGTGTTAAGAAAAGAGAACAAAATTAGGCTGATGTGTCAAACCTTACCGGTAAATTTTCTTAATTAAATATTTTCCTAATTAAACATCAATCGTGCAGTAGTAAAATTTGTTGTGTAGTGAAACTGAGAAAGAAAAAGATGACGGAAGGATCAATGAGAAGGTGCAAGCATTACAATAACTGCACCACTCATCAGAGATTTCAAGAGCTGAAGGTGCTAGCATCAACGATAGAGGAGCGTATTCTTAAAGCAGAAAGATCTAATTCATGACTGAAAGAAGGGAGAGCCATAAAACAGAGAAAAATAGCAGCAGTTCGTTTGAGTTAGGTAGAAGAAAGGAGAAGTCAAATGCAAGTAGAATATCAAAGTTCAGCCTCATATTCTTTATAATCTTTTGGTTTAGTATCTTTTGAGGACTTAACCAAATCTAAGTGTTTCATTTGAATCTTTTGAACTCAGGTATGTTGCAGATCAGATTTTTCTTACAGGTTTGATAGATATATGCATTTGTTTCTTATGTAATGGCGTTACAGACTTTGAATCCTAAGAAAGCTAGCCAGCCAGCACGGATTGATGTTTGCCGATTTCTATACAGGGATGGTGCAATTTTCCAAGCTTATATTTTTGTCCATGAATTGCTAGCCTTGTTTTGGGCTTCAATATGTTATATTTGGGCTTTCTAATTTCCTAATTGAGCCTTTTAAAATCTAGTTAGACAAATCTAACTACTCGATAAACAAAACAAAATATATGAACTATTCATGAAAAACTTGAATCTTTTATCTGTATTTGTACTGCTTCGTTTTACTAATGGTTGTTGGATTTGAGAAGTAACAGTTGATGTAGGTCGTTTACTTTTAGTGGGATGATTTTCCTGAAATTCATATATCAATAAGCTTCATTGTAAGTTGAAATATTATATAATCACAAAAGTTAGTAACAAAAAGCAAAGATTCGTGTATATAAATACGTAATTTAAAAAAAATACTAAGATCGTAGGGTTTTCATTTGAAAACTATGAATTCCTTGATATTGCTCGGTGGCTTAAGAATGTTAAATAAAGTTAGTTATATAATATGAATAAAATTGTGTTATATTTGTTATTTTCTTAAAAAAAGGAAAAACTTGTTAATTTCCAAGCTTATCTTTTTGTAGAATTGCTAGCCTCGTTTTGGGCTTCAATAAGTTATATTTGGGCTTTCTAATTTCATAATTGAGGCTTTTAAATCTAGTTAGACAAATCTAACTACTCAATAAACAAAACAAAATATATGAACTATTCATGAATCAATCCGCAACATCCAACGTTTATCGTTATGCGTGAAAGTCTCTACAGTTCCTAACCAAGCATATTATTGAATAAGCTTCTACAATTTCTCGATCGACTCATTGTACATGTTTTTTTATTTTTTGGTAATTTTGAGATCTAGTGAACGACCACAATTAAGCAAAGAATAGAAAGGCTGAGAAATACTAAGTAAATAATAGAATTACAAAATCTTCCAAAATTTATAATAAAAGCTTAAATAATAGAAAATGTATGATTAAAACCAAAAAAAAATACTAAGTAGCATAATTTAAAATTTGAAAAATTGTTCTTCACAATGTGAATAAACATCTAACAACGGTGATTTGCATATCTCTCTCTTATTTTTCAACCTTAACCTTTTTCAAAAGAATTTTCTTCTTTCGATCAGTTTTCATGAGTTAAATATCACCAGCCTCTTCAATTTTCTTGTCAACCTTAGCTTCCTCATGCTTATGAGCATTCTCATCATTGTCAGCAATATTTGTGATGTTGACTCTCAATCCGTCCATGCATTGCTTCTTATTTGATGATGATTGATCAGGTACATCAGAAGCATTATCTTTTATTTTTGACAATGGTGTAGAATCGATGCTCATATTAGTGTCAGATTTCTCACTACTATTAGTGATCATTAACACCTGAAAACATGATTCACACATCAAAATGAGAGTATATAATATAATATAATATTATTGATAAAATTAAGAACAATAATATTTTTAAAAGTACCTGTTCACTGGAACATAATGATGATTGATCCGGATGAAATTCAGATTCATTAGTCAATTCTTCATTCAAATTATTAGTTGAATAAACCTTAGCAACTTTATAGACATCATTTCCTCTGTAAATGTTGTATTTCTCCACACATACCACAAATTGATATGTTTTGCCAACAATATTTTTAATCACATCAGGCAATTCTTCAGGATCTTCAATCTATATGATTATTTTCTAATTAGTCATTCTTTAATTAATAATTCAAAAAATAAAACAGTTCAATATTAATACCTCATCATATGAACCATCTAAGAGTTCAGCACAAGAATGACCAACTAATTGTTGGACAAAAGAATCAAACAACATGAGTTTGCTCTCTCCGCTATTATCTATAATCAAAATATGAAGCCAAAACCTTAAAAAAATATTGCGAAATTCACAAATTATAATATTAAATAATATGTTTGATAATAATTTTTTTTTGGATATTTTTAAACTTATTATTTAAAATTACCTCGCAACTACTGAGCTTATGTCTTTAGTGCATGTATCACACCAGAATAAAGACCTTTCAGCAGTAGAACTGATATTTTTCTGGCTTTTGACAACCTTTTTGTTACATTTACGACAACTGAAGTAGAACCATGGCCAATCCATATCAATAGATATAATGGTACAAATGAGTCTAACCTTTTCAACCTTCTCAAATCAAAGAATCTCATGTTAGATTAATAAATTACTTAAATAAAAATTTAAACATATTTAATATAAGAAATTTTAAAAATACCTCAACAGCTTTGAGAAGATCTCTTATAGTTTTTTTTGGATAATGCATTGATGTCTCTTCTTTTAGAATTAAAGAACTGATTTTTGGCTTTGACTCTGTTAATGTTAATGTGAGTCCATCGGATGGAAGCCTGCATTCTTTGTGTAAAAATGAGTCATGATATTGTTTTGGAAAACAAATAGAAGGTATATAATAAAAAAAAAATCATTGTAATTTTGATACTCACATTTTCTTGAAATCATCAATAGCAGATAAGGTTGGGTTAACCAACACGTCAGAAGCATCAAAAGAATTTGAAACACTTCTGATTTCTGTTTAAAAAGTTCATATTTTCAGTAAAAATAAAATAAAATAATTTATATATTGCACGATTTATTAAATAGTAATATTACCATGTTGACCAAATTAGCTAATTTTTTACACACCTGTGTAAAAACCTAGCTTCCCCCACCTTATCAAATATATAACCGTTTGACCAACATATTCTTTTGAAACTTGATTAATTTGGTCAGCAAATTTTTCCCAAAGTGTAATGGGTAGACGGTTATCACTGAAAAAAAATATAAGTATTTTTAGAAGCAATCGTATATATATATATATATATATATATATATATATATATATTAAATAGATTCTCTAAACTAATTATAACAAATCGAAACAAATATTATTTTTTTCTAAATAATATATTGGTGTATATTCAATCGAATTCATTAATTGCATAATCCTAAAGCAACCATATACACGAAATAATAAGGAATATATTTTGGAATAATAATAAATATGAAATCATATATTTAATTTTTATAACCATTATGTTAAAAACGCGTAGTGACATAATTTTTTATTACATAAAAATGAACACCGTACTAAACTTATTATAGGCTAGAATTAATTTTTAATCCTTCGGTTATGCTTTTACGTGTCCTCGAGTCAAAGGCTATTATTGATTAACTGACCGAAGAATCTTCGGCTATAGTTTTCGGTTACATCTCGTGGTCCAATAACAGAGAAACACACGCCCGTAGTTTTCGGTTACATTTATAAAAATGGTCAAGCCAAACACTGAAAACTATGGTCCGGCCAAACGCTGAAAAAAAAAAATCGTTTTCCGTAAAACAAAAAAAAAAAAAAAAATTCTAGAGTTATTTTTCTGTTTTATAACAAATAATCATTTTCAGACTTGTAAAATGTAGTTATTTCACAAACAATTTCAAATTTTACCGTGAATGATCATTTAAAAATATATTTCTAAGTAATTACAAAACATTTTCCTTTTTTTAATTCGATTGAACAACAACATTTATTTTATTATTATAGGCTAGAATTAATTTATTTCTAAGTAATTACAAAACATTTTCGATTGAACAAAAAATTTGTAACTACAATTTTCCTTTTTTAATTCGATTGAACAACAACATTTATCGTATTATTATAGGCTAGAAATAATTTATTTATTACTAAAATTATTGAACTAATAATTGAAAACTAATAAATACTTAAACAGGCAAATCAGTAAACTTAATTATTATTAGTATTCATTATATAATAATTAAAAACTAATAAACACTTACTCAGTGTCTCGTACCTCAAATTCAATTTTTTTCGTAGCCTTGCCTTGAACATATATGGTATTGATTTCTCCAACATTCACTAGTTGACCAAACACATCTGTATTAAAAAAATTTAATTATATACCGATAATTTAATAAAATTTGATTTTATTAATAGAAATTAAAATATAAAAAGGACTCACCAACCAATCTTTTTTAGTCTAATTCATCCTTTAAGATTTGTTTAAAATCAACCAAATCAAGCCAGATTTCATCTGAAATAGATGGTGAAGGAGACATAATAGTTGTTTACAAAAAGTTAATTTTGTACTGATGATTTGTTGATCTAAAGTTTCCAGTCACCTTAGTAACATTAAATCCCTGGATAATCATCCAGTATCCTTTTTGACAAAATTTTGAAATTTTGTTATTTGCTCTTTTTTAATCTCTGCTTGAATTTTGTTTCCCTGAAAAGATTGACACAAATGAACATTATTATTTATCAAAATAAAATAAATTTTATAGTACATTAAATATATTGAAACGCTAGTGAAACTTACCGAATCATCTCACAAAACCATTTCCAATGATGCTCCTGATTCTTTGGCATAGTGCATAAAAGAATGGAGTACTTTAAATCTAATACACCAAGAAGATTTAAAAGGTTATAAATCTTTCACAGAAGTGTATTTCGTTGAGATTGACATATTTTTTTGGGTTGTGGATATGAAGCTTAAAATTTTAGGGAGAATTGGCCAAAAGGATCAAATATACCCTATGTTTGTGGATCTAAACCTTTGTGTAATTAGTTTGGTAAATTAACCTTTATATTAATTAAAAACCAAGTTTGCCCTCATTATTATAATTAAGAAAATTAATTAGTTTTTGATATTTTTTTTTTTAGTAAAAATGTAGAATCGATTGATTTAGTGTTTTTGTTATTTGGTAAACCCTCTAAAAGAAAGGGAGGCTTTACCAAATCCCTAAAATTACCAAACCCCTAAAATTTTACTCTCTTCCTCGTTTTCATCGTCGTTTTCTTCTCGCTCCATTCTTACCGAGCTATCAATTCTCTCCGGCGACGCTACAAGAATACTTCTATCTTGTCTCTACAATTAGTGGTTCTTCTAATGTTGATTTATAAGTTTTATGCTTCTTCCTTCTTTGGACTCGCTGCTTCCTATAGGACCTGTGAAATCCGGACAAAGAAACCGCGTATTACAAAACCGAACCATTACGGAGACGAGATAAAATCTCTTTCCTTAATTCAATAAATCTCCCGCAGTGTGGCGGTTCAGAGATTCTCGAATCCCAGGATACAACCGTAACTAGACCAAAACTGCGTCACCCGATTAAGGAATCTAACGAACTATAGTTCTACCAATACTCTCAGACTTACTTTGGGACTAAATCTCTAAAAGCTTTTAAGCTTACAAACAATTAGAAAACCAGTGTTTCTCTAGGAATGTAAGAGCTTAGAGAGAGGAGGGAGAGAGTTGAAGGTGTAAGTTATGAGGAGAGGAGGGAGCTCTATTTATAGATATCAAAAATGGCATTTTCGTAAATACGAGAATGGCAAATTCGTAAATACGAGAATGGCAATTTCGTAAATATTGAAAGTTCAAAAACTCACCAACTCTCCCAGTCTCTCCATTTCCTATTTAATATTGTCTCAATTCTTTTATTTAAAAAATTGATCCAACACTTCTTTCTATTCTTGAAATCAAAATCTGAGAGTGTGAGAATACTTGGATTTCTGTGATTTTCTTTTGCAGTGCAGCTTTAAATCCACCACGCAGTGCTAGCGTTTTCGCCATTAGAGGGCTGTTGACGAAGTTTTGTTTCTTTGAGATTTTGCTGAATTCCTCATCTGTTGGGCTTGTGATGATCCATCCGATTCCTGCAACATTCGACTGTTCTTTCTAGGCTCCATCGAATTTGAGTGAAAAAAGTACCTGAATTTTGGGATCTGGTAACGGAAAGATGCGGTTGACCCTTCTTTTCTCTCGATTCAGAAAGTTGAGCTTTTCCACAAACTGAAGCTTCGTTAACTGCTTTTGAGATACTATCAGCTTCCGTAAAAACTCTGTTTTAGAAGATAAGTTGATTCATATCTACGGTTTGTTCACTATATATCTCTTGCATGTCTCTTTTTTCTTTTTCCATTTAGTTTCTTTTCTGTTTCACATGGTTCATTTTGTAATTTCTTTTATAAAAAATCAAAACTTTTGTGTGATTCTTCTTCACTTTGGTGAATATCTTGATTTTTGTCAGCATTTATAGGATTTGGTATTATGATCTTATGTTGATTTTTGCTTTGTTATGTTGCAGCTATAGGTCAAATTACTTTATCTTGGTGATTAACTTTTATAAAATTTTATAATATATGATCCTGCAGCTCCGTTCATAAGAGGAGACGCAGAACGCTGACGCTTGAACAAGACGCGTGTGGTCTCCATCCTCAAGAACACTTGTCATTGTCCTCCGTTTTTGATTGGCTCTCTGTATTTCAAGAACACGAGGTATAAGAGAAGCAAACCCCTTGTTGTTCTCTTCTGGTTTTTATTTTTCCTTTCAATTCTTTAATTTATTAATTAATCTGCTTTTATCAAGCTCTCCATCACATAATATTTGTGTAAGAACGCATCCCCATTTCACTAATAGACACACTCACTCATGTTCCATTCCCTCAGGTACTCAAATAATTATTGGTTTTTCGGCGCTGTTGATCTTAGGCTGTTCCATAATACTGTAGCTAAGTTTGGAATATCTCTTGTCGGTAATAATTATTCACTAGTTGAATCTTATTTATTGATGGAACCTAATGTGCTGAGAATTATCATAAAATTTGCTTAGTTGTTTATTATAATAAAACCAAAATTTAAACGTGGGCATGTGTTATAGACTCATACACCAGCAATTGTCGATTTTATTATTCAAAATCTTAACAAAAGGACTAGTTTTATTCGTATCTCTTTGATATTTACTCTTAGTCTTTGATATTTAGTTTTATTCGTATCTTGTAATGTTTTCTCATTCGTTATGATCACTTCAGATTGTCTTATTTTCTGATGTTTTATAATACTAACTTTGACATTTATTACTTGACTTATGTAGGAATGGGAGATGAATTTCTGAAACGCCTTCTTAGGACGGGACATGAGCCACAAGTGGACCACATAAACAATTGGAAGTAGTGTTCCCGACATAATACAATGAAGTCAAGAAAAATTCAGTATTTGCAAATATTTTGTCGATAAAGGAGAATGGTTTGGGCTACTCAGCTCGTCTAATAAACAACATGATGTGTCGACAGCTTGTAACAGAGAAAAAATATGAAGTGTGGTGTGTATTTGGAAGAAGGCCGTCGAGATTTTTACTACAGGAATTTCATGCGATTATAGGGCTTAAGTACGAAGATGATCATGTGAGCACTGAGGTAGACAATATTGAAGATGATGATGGGTTTTGGAGTAGGCTCTTAAAGAAGAAGGAAAACATAAGCATTAAAACATTGCTTGATAAAAACTTAAGCAATGCTAAGAAGTGGAAATCTGTGGACAGACTCCAATTTGTATATATTTGCGTAATAATGGGTGTAAGTGGCAAAAGATGAAAGGACACATATTCCACACAAATACGTGAAGCTTGTAATGGATTTTGACTTGGTTGAGAGCTATCCATGGGGTCGTGATGCGTTCAACTGTCTAATAACATCTATCATCGAAACACGAGGCAAGTTAAGGAACAAGAGCTATACTTTGGATGGCTTCTCTTACGCATTTCAGATTTGGATTATGGAAGCAATTCCAATCATTGGAAAGCTTTTGGCAAGCAAAATCAGTGAAGAAGTTTTTGAATGTCGATGCACAAATTGGTGTGGTCTTGCAAGAGTTTCATATGCTGACATAATTCAACTTGAGGGCTCAATTAAATAAAATGTGAGTATTATGCAGATATAAGAATAGAACTCTTGTTTTATAGTGTGCCTAACTGTTGTTCTTTTCCATGCTATTGTAGGATTCAATTTTTCCATACATCTCATCCAATGGAAATGCTGATATTATTGATTCAATTGAGTATTTGTGGCCTGATGAAGTACGTGATGATGGAGTGGATAACTTGAAAAATGCAATCAGATTGGGCAATGAGTTTGGACCAAATATGTGGGAGAGTTTTGAAGATGGTTAGACTATCGAGAGTTTTGAAGTTGAAAATCAGATTTTCGAAGAAGACAACGAGGCTGCAAATACTATTAGCGATAATATTCCAGTTTTGGAATCGAGGAGGCAAAAAACAAAGCAACCTGATATTGGTTCTGAGCAACGCAGGAGATAGTTTTTGTGCCAACGAACTGCAGGAGTACAAGATGGTAACAATGAAGCCATGAAGTCTTTCATTTAAGACATGTTCAAATCAGCTTTCTCTAGTTTTGAGGAAAAGATTGACAAGCGAATAGAAAAAGTAGAGTTTCAAGTTTCAGAGATGCATAATGTTCTGTACGAGTTGACCAAAACTACAGAAACAGCCACAACATCTAAAACTGTGGTAAGTAAGAAAAAAAAACTCTTCTCGTTCTCGTTAAGATGTTATTTTCCATTTATATGTTTGTTTTTTTGTGTAAACTTCTAAATGTAAAAGATAATTAGGTGGAAAACTTTGTTGTATGTTTTACTGTAACCTTCTAAATGTAATAGATAATTAGGTGGAGAACTTTGTTGTATGTTTTATTGTAAACTTCGTTACGTTAGATAATTAAGTGGGGAACCTTGTTGTATATTTATTGTAACCATTGTTGTATTTTTTTTCAATGTCAGCCCCAAAACAAATGTGGAGTGTCTACTAATTCCAATATGGCTGAAGATGACGTACTTTTGAGTCCATCTTGTGACATGTATGATAATTTGGGCACACAGGAGTACTTACAGAAAACAACTGGACTTCTTTCGCAAGATACTGTTGTTAGTGGGTTCGATCCTACTCAAACATATAACGACGAGATACAAGAGAAGAAAAAAATGGTGGATTATTGTAGAATAAAAACAGAAGAGGAACCATTGGTCTTTGTTTCGGAGGAATCTTTTATGAGTATGCTTGAATGGTCTAACAAACGCGGGTAAGTCAATCACTTATTTCTCATAAATTATTTTATTGTGTGTATATTAAATACTATCAAACGCAAAATTATTTTTTCAGGAATCTGAAGTTTGGTCCAAACGTTATTCAAAATGAGTTATTGACACGAATCATAGGACCTTTAAAATGGTTCACCAATGAGGTGAGTTAATGTATTATCATATTAAATTTTAGATGTTATGATAACCAGTTTTATACAAACTCTCTATTTGTATCAGGATATGGATGTTGTTATGTATTTATTTCGGGAAAATACATCATCAGGTCGTTGGAAATTTGATCGCGTTGCTTTCATGGATCGTATGTTCAGCGTACAACTCAAAGTTGCATATGAGAAGTTTTTAAAAAAATGTCAAACGTATAAATGGGATAATTATATGCAAGCTTACATTGCTGGTGAGCTCCCTTCTCATGGAAAGACAAGGAAACGATGGGCAACAGATGTCGACCGAATCTACACTCCAGTAAATATAAATAATGCTCACTGGATTTCGTTGTGCATTAATCTTGTTCAAAAAATAATCGAAGCCTTTGATTGTATGCCAAATAAGAAGGATACTGCAAAGCACATAGAACCGTTTAAAGTCGCTATCCCTTATATCATGAAGACAGTTTTGCCAAGGTATATTGGGAAAGACCTAAACATGAAACCGTTTTCTGTTATTCATGTTTCGGTGCCACATGGACTTAATAGAATGAAATGTGATTGCGGTTGATCTATGGGAAGCTGCAACTGATCCTATATTTGTTGACCGAATGTTAGAGTATGAACCAACAAGGTTTGATTCCGATGTTTCAATTATCGACTTAGCCTAACTAATCCTATATTTTTCTGTGTTATGTTTTCTTTGACCATTAGCTCATTCACGTTAAATCTCTGATTTTGTATTCTTCTCTACCTTGGTTACAATCAAAGGAAAAAAGACTAAGTAACTCAACCAATAAAAAACATTTCGTCGAATAGTTCACGAGCACCTTCGTGAAACTATACATTTTAACCAATTTATGTGGTGCAGTTTTGACTATTGGAGAATACTTTCAATAATAGATTGTAGAAAAAGCTGTGACATTTAGCAATGTAATAATATAAGCCGAAGATCCACGTTTAGTAAAAGAAAAAGCTGTGACCATTTAGCAATGTAAAAAAGACACGAAAACTCGTAAACAATGATGTAATGTATGTAGTTGACAAGTAGAAGAGGATAAAACTGGGGTAACCAAAATTAAAAAAAATAAAAACTCATAACATGATATCCAATAACATAAAGTCTTCTGCAACAAGTTAAATGAACATAGAAAACAAAAAAAAAGCTGATTATATTGGGATATCACATGTTGTTCTGTTGTGCCCCTCATTACCACAACGACTACATTTGTGCCTCTTAGAATTTTGCGAACCTTGTGATGATCTAATCTTATCTTCAACTGTTTCGTACCTTCGTTTTTTACGTCTGCCAGGACCTCTTCGTGTTTCAGGTGGTAGAACTTGTTCATCATGAACATTAGGTGGAACATGCCATTCATCGTCAGGTACTGCAATTAGATTAATACTTTCCTCATAAGCCGTTCTCCATGCAGTTGTGGTATACATTTCATCAGCGAATGCGCGACTTTCAATATTTCTAGAAAAAGCTGCGCTTATTACGTGTCTGCAAGGAATTTTTCCCAAATCAAAATTTCGACATGAACATGTTCTCTTTTCCAAGTCAACAACATACTCCAAAGTGTCACCCTTAACCTGAAATATGGTAATAGTGGAAGGAAAAGGTTGAAACGTTTTGGCTTTTCCTGTCCTTCTATCAATTCTTTTTTCTACCTCAATGGTTAAAGGATCCTTATGCTTCACACTTGCTGCTCTACGTTCATAAAACCATCTTGTTAACATTTCTCTAATACTGTCTAACAATGGTATTAATGGATACTCTCTAGGTGATCTCAACGCCGAATTAATCGATTCAGCAGGGTTAGTGGTTCTGATATCGTACTTGTATCCCGGAAAATGACATCGAGCCCATTTTCTCACATCAGCATCCTTTAGATATTTACCAATAAGAGGACTAATGTCGCAAATTTCCTGGAATAACTTCTCAAATTCAACAACCCTATACGCTTTTGAAGCTTTTGCGACTAAGTTGGCCAAACCCTTTCCCTTGAATTTTGTTACCACATTATTCAACAAGTGGTGGACGCAAATACCATGCCTAGCCAACGGGTAAATTTCACCAAGTGAGTTACCAACTGAGACATGTCTATCTGACACAAAAGCCATATCTTGCTCGTCTGCAATCACAACCTTTAATTGCATAAAAAACCAATCCCATGAACGATCATTCTCTGAATCAAAAACTCCAAATGCAATTGGATACAAACTAGAGTTACCATCGACGGCTGTGGCAACAAGCAAAACTCCTTTGTATTTATTTTTCAAAAATGTTCCATCAACCACAATCACTATCCGAATAGCCTTGTAAAACCCTCTGATAGACTGACCAAATGAAAGAAATAGATATTTGAATTTACCATCTACATTAGATTCATAATTAGTATACGTACCAGGATTAGCTTCTTTTAGCATATGCAAATATCTTGGTATTTTACCAAAACTTTTCTCTGGTATACCCCTAACAACATTAACCGCAAACTCACGAGACTCCCATGCTTTCGAATAAGAGAGATGAGTTCCATGCTCTGTACGCATAATATTTATGATATCAATCGGTTTAGGCCCTTCCTTCACACCCACATATTTTTTCGCAAGAAGATTCCCAATTGTTTTTGCTGAAGCTCTCCTTGAGAATTCACTTTTATTTGAAGGCGCACATGTGTGTTCTGCCACATACTTATTGATGCGAAAATATGTAGACCTAACTAAACATTCTGCACGAATTCTCCAATTGCAGACATTATCTTTGTAGCGTATACACCAAAACTGCGTACAAGATTTTGCAACCCTGTAGTCAAAGTTATGTTTCATGGCACATATTTCTAAAGTTACCTTCAGATCTTCCTTGCTTTTGAAATATTGATGCAACTTTATATCGTCTACTTCCGACAGATTTTCTTACTATCAGCATTGCTTGCAGAGATTAAGCCATCTTCACCACCAAATTCAGCATCATAAGAAATCCGGTTGAAATTATCCTTCAATTCAGCTCCATTCACACATATGTTAGATAACTTAGGCAAGCTAACCACATCCTCATAAACATTCGGATGTTCATGCTCTTCATCATCACATGACTCATGTGGGTACTCATTCAAATCAATCTTGACTCTTCTTATTTGAGTATCACCATTAGCTTTAAATGTTACACACATCTGTAGCATAGTCTCCTTTTTTAAATACCCAAACAAATTTCTTACTTGACGGTCATTTGTGACAATAACTGGAGGAGATTCGAAGTTGCCGATCAAACCAGTAGGTAAGAAACTGATTTCCACATCAACCTTACTCTGATCCATGTTGAAGTCTTCTGATACAATCCTCTTCAACTCTTCAAAAGTAGTACTGGAGTCCAACGTAAGTAGTCTACCACATTTGTCTCTATCAACGATAAATTTTCACTCGGTATTACAAAACAATGCCCATGCACCACAAACTATGTACGCCTGAAAAATACTCATCTGCGATTTTTAAAAATTAATTAAGTTAGACATACAAGAAATTCTAAACGTTTATTCAAGATCGATGTAAAACGTTTATACTTGATTTTATTGTTTCATAAATTTGATAAATCGAGTAAATAAGTATTCCATAAAATTATAGCTAATTTTATTGTTTTCTAAATTTGATTAAATTGAGTAAATTTTATTGTTTTAAAAACTTTATTTTAAAAATATATTGTTTAACTAAATAATTAATTAGTAACATAAATATGTAAAAAAATAAATTTTAAATTTTAATTATGTGTGCAATAATATACTATTAAAATATTTAGAAATACTTATTTACTTTTTTAATTTTATTAATTTCTACTAACTTTAGATAATCTAGAATATGTCTTCCACCTATTTCACGTAATCTAGAATACGTCTTCTACCTACTTTAGGTAATCTAGAATACGTCTTCTACCTACTTTAGGTAATCTAGAATACGTCTTCTACCTACTCTAGATAATCTAGAATACGTCTTCTACATACTTGAAATCTAGAATACGTCTTCTACCTACGTTAGGTAATCTAGAATACGTGTTTTACCTTACCTATGTTAGGTAATCTAGAATACGTCTTCTACCTACGTTAGGTAATCTAGAATACGTCTTCTACCTACGTTAGGTAATCTAGAATATGTGTTCTACCTTACCTACATTAGGTAATCTAGAATACGTCTTCTACCTTTATGTAGAATTCATAATCATCTTCCTAAAATAATCTCAAACATTTAGTAGTAAGAACAAACTCAACAATTAAGTTAAGAGTGTGTTAGTTTACCTTCAAGAGTGTATGAATGGTTTGGGAGACACAACAATTTGATCAAGTACAAGTAAAACTGCAAAATTTAACAAAAGTACAAACCTTAAATCTTCTTTGTTCAAAGTAAAATTATAACTTGTAATCATTCAAAGTTATAATGAAGAAGAATTTAAAAGAACTTACAATAGAGTAGCAGAGATTTTCGTTAAAGAACGATTGAAGGAGAAGATTGAACGATGACTTGGAAGATTGAGAACGATGGCTTGAACGATGCCTTGAATAATTTTTGTTAACTATGGCTTTAAGAACAATGGCTTTAGCGATTGATTTTGCTAAGTTTCAATCGTGAAGGTGCTTGAACGATGGCTTAGGCGATGGTTTCAGTTTTTCCTTTTTTTTTTTTTGATTTAGTAAGAGGGCTTATACGTGGGATTAGGGTATCTTAGTTTTAGATTTAATTATAAGGTTATTTTAGTAATTAATAAAACCTAATAACCAAAAAGCCTAGATTCACAAAGATATGATAGATTTGTCCCTTTTAACTAATTTAAATTTTATGGTTTGATGAGGTGAGATGAAAAAGGGTAACATATGTAGAAGCTAAAATGGGAAAATTAGTTAAAAGGGACAAATCTATCATATCTTTGTGAATCTAGGCTTTTTGGTTATTAGGTTTTATTAATTACTAAAATAACCTTATAATTAAATCTAAAACTAAGATACCCTAATCCCACGTTTAAGCCCTCTTACTATATCAAAAAAAAAAAAAAAAAACTGAAACCTTCGCCTAAGCCATCGTTCAAGCACCTTCACGATTGAAACTTAGCAAAATCAATCGCTAAAGCCATCGTTCTTAAAGCCATAGTTAACAAAAATTATTCAAGGCATCGTTTTCAATCTTCCAAGTCATTACAACTTTGAATGATTACAAGTTATAATTTTACTTTGATCAAAGAAGATTTAAGGTTTGTACTTTTGTTAAATTTTGCAGTTTTACTTTTACTTGATCAAATTGTTGTGTCTCCCAAACCATTCATACACTCTTGAAGGTAAACTAACACATTCTTAAATTAATTGTTGAGTTTGTTCGTTTGAGATTATTTTAGGAAGATGATTGTGAATTCTACATAAAGATAAATGACGTATTCTAGATTACCTAACGTAGGTAAGATAGAACACATATTCTAGATTACCTAACGTAGGTAAGATAGAACACATATTCTAGATTACCTAACGTAGATAGAAGACGTATTCTAGATTACCTAACGTAGGTAAGGTGGAACACGTATTCTAGATTACCTAACGTAAGTAGAAGACGTATTCTAGATTACCTAACGTAGGTAGAATACGTCTTCTACCTACATTAGGTAACATGTTCTACCTGAAGAAGGTAGAAGACGTATTCTAGATTTCAAGTAGGTAGAAGACGTATTCTAGATTACCTAAAGTAGGTAGAAGACGTATTCTAGATTACCTAAAGTAGGTAGAAGACGTATTCTAGATTATCTAAAGTAAGTAGAAATTAATAAAATTAAAGAATTAAAATTAATAATTAAGAAGAAAATTAGGGATTTGTTTTGGGTTTTTGGAATTTTGGAGGTTGGTTTATGTTTTTGGTTAAATAGATTTTGTATGGTTTTTGTTTTTGATTTAGAGGATTTCGTTTGATTTTTGTTTTTGGTTTAATAGATACTAAAATAACTAATAAAAAAATTTAATTATAATTTTGAGGATATAATTGGTTTTTAATTAATATGAAGGTTTGTTTACCAAACTAAATACATAAAGATTTAGATCCCCAAACATAAGGTATATTTGACCTTTTGAGCTAATTCTCCCAAGCTAAAATTGGGTTGTGGAATTTAAAAATATGGATACTTAATAAAATCCGATTTAGTAATATTTGACAAAAAAAAAAAAACTTCCATAATCGTCAACAAATGATTCGCCAACAAATAAAAAATATGGAAATTTAATAATATCAGATTTAGTAATATCCGATTTAGTAATATGGTTATATAATTTTTTGTCAACAAATGATTTTGTCAAAAAAATATTAAGGGTTATTAACAATTCGTTTGCATTTATGATTTAAATAAAATATATGATTTTCATATTTTGGAAATCTCTTAGTTTAATTGTAAATATGGACGGATTTTAGGAGGAGATTCTTAGAAGCAATCGTATATACATTTAATAGATTCTTTAAACTAATTATATCAAATCGAAACAATTTTTTTTTCCTAATTGTAACTGATTTAGATTTTTGGAATAATAAGAAATAGTTTTTTTTGAAAAATAATAAATATGAAATCATATATTGATTAACAAATCCAATTTTTATCAACAAATTCGAAAATATTTTGATAATATCCTTAATAATTCGGTTACCATAATAAGTTTTTTGCATTTATTTATGATTTAAATAAGGTAAGGTAATTGATGTTTGTTAATTGGAGATAAGGTAAACTTATCAATATGATTGCCGTTAAAAATTGTAGCATTAAAATCGGATATTGGTAAAATCGTTTCTTAGAAAATATTCCTTATTTTTATTTTGTTACCATTTGTTTGTTAAAATAGACACTAAAAAAATTGTAGCATTAATTGTTAAAATGGACACTCTCAAAAAATATCAATCTATTCACGTGAAATGGTATTATCAACAAATTCGTTGATCTAGAATTGTCAACAAATTATATTATCAAAAATAACAAAAATTATAATATAGCACGAGGCCAACATACCAATATATGAAATTGTATTAATTTTGATTGTTAATCAATATATTAGCATTTCAACAAATTATATTATCAAAAACTAAGGTATTTTCAAAAATAACAAAAATTATATTATCAAAAAATTCGTTGATTTAATTAAAAATAACAATTTATATATTATCAACAACAATCTATTCAAAGATATTTAAAAAATATATCACTAAAAATAACAATTTATATATTAACAAATTTATATATTTAAAATAACAATTTATATATTAACAATTAAAAATATATTTTTAATTAATATATATGAACTATTCATGGTCTATAGCATATATTTCACGAAAATATTTTAAACCTATTCGTTTTGGTTTGGTGAAATTATAAAAATGTATTAACAATATTTTTAATTAATTTTGGTTTGATTCATGAATAGTTCATTGTTTGATGAAATTATAATTACAATTAAAATTAAAATTAGTAAAAAGATAAGGTTGTTAAAACCATTTATCAAATGATTTTAATAATCCTAAAATTTTTAAATCCAATTTTTTTGTGAACTAAATTACAAAATTACCTATATTGAGAGATTAAAATTTGTTTTTTAAACTAATGGCAATATAATGTAAATGTTTACCCTTTATGAAGTTTATTTTATAAAGATACTTCTCAAATAATATATAGGGGATTTTTTTGTAACACATTTGTTCTGTGACTCAGAATTTTGTAGTTTAAAAGTGATGTTACATAGTTATTTGAATAGAGTTTGAGTCCAATTTAAGGTACACACACAAACGCCCCGGTTTTGTAACGATATGTCTTTTTACGCACAACATAACTGACCCGTTCAACCGTGAGTCCGTGACCCAGCAGAAAATGAGTTAGTCCTTCGCACGGGTTCAAATTATTAAACCAGTAATATTATAAAAATGAGTCAATTACGACGTAAACGACAAAACTTGGAAGACAAATTAGGTAAATCAGAATCACAATAAGATAAAAGCATATTAAGTAAACAGCATTGAAACAAAATTAATATTTCATAATTGCAATTCTATAGTTTATCTGTTATGAGAACTATGATTTTTTTCTCTAAAACATGCTTTTTATGTATCGTCTAATTTCACACCAAAAGCAAATTGCAATTCTATATTTTATCTGTTATGAGAACTATGATTTTTTTCTCTAAAACATGCTTTTAATGTATCTTCTCATTTCATACCAAAAGCAAAAAAAAAAAAAAAAATGTATCGTCTAATTTATCATATGACGGCCTAACAAAAACTAAATTCTAAACTCTAATCTCGTAAATATTATTTGGAGAATACGCTTATAAAAAATCTCCTATATATTATTTGGAAAATACATTTATAAAATAAATATAAAAATATATATATTTACATCACTTTGCTCAAAGAACAAATTTTAATTTCTTATTAAGGATATTTTAGTCATTAGTTATTATGTGATCAATTAATTAGTATATAAGAAATATGTAATTAGTATTAAAAAAATCACTTATTGGTTTTAAAAATCAGAACTAACTTGAAAAAAATATTTACGTGGAACTAACTTTAAAAATATTAACTTTAAAATATATTTATCTTAATATATTTTAATATTTAAGTTATATTTATATTTAAAATAACTATTTTTTATTTATTTATTGTTTTAATTAGTATCATTGCGATTTAGCCTGGGCATGGGTACCCGCTACCCGCCCGACCCGTTTGACCTGCCCCATACCCGCTCCGTAAAAGTGGGTACCCGTCTCGTGCAAGTCAAGTAACGAGGCGATTATTCCCATTACTTGCAAGTACAAGTCAAGTAACAAGTCGGAAATTTTTTTCCATTACCCGTCCCATATCCACTACTCGTCTCGTACCCGCAAAAAATACTTGTTAACCATAAATAATACAAACCCGCAAAATATATCCGTTAGTCGCAAAAAAAAATCCATTACCTGCAAAAAAATATCCGTTACCAGAAAAATTATCCGTTATCCGCGGGTACCAGTAGCGGGGCAAATAACTTGCAAGTAATGCTTTTTGGTGTAGGTATTACCCGCACGGGGCGGATCAAGTACCAAAGCGGGCAAAAATAGCGGGTACCCGCCCCATGCCCAGGCTTAATTGCGATTACCTTTTAAAAAAAAAAATTCTGATTCAAAAAATAAATATTGATCAGTTAGTTATAGGCTATAATAGTAAAAACAATTTCCATAATTTTAAAAATTGAATTAGGTTTTCTGTTTTTGGCCAAGATATGGATTGATATCTTTACTGATTTTTGTTTTCCATATTAAAATTTTTGTTTTAATTCTGTGTAATGTAATCTGCGGTAATTAAAATCCGGATCTAAATCTTCTAATAAAATCATTGACAAATCTTACCAAAAATAAAAATCTAATTCAGTTTTCTAATTTAACACTAATAATCAAAAACATTAAAGATGAATATTTTAGAAATCGATTGTTATTCAATTGTTAATATTCCCTTTTTGATTTAATGATGATTTTTAAAAAAAATTATTATTAATTAAATCATAAATAATTTAAAATATCTAATCGGATTTTTTAATAATACCTTATTGCAAATATAACGAAAAAGTAGTTAGAGCTTCAATCAAACAAATGATTTTTTTTTTATCTTCTTTATTTATTTTTCTTTAAATATATATATTTAAGGATTTTTAAATATAAAAAATTTCAGATTCGTTATTTAAGATTCAAATTTTACAAATTTAGTTAAAGGCAATATATATATTTAAGGATTTTTAAATATAAAAAAAATTTAGATTCGTTATTTAAGATTCAAATTTTACAAATTTAGGGGGTGTTATTGGTTTGGGTATTTAGATGGAGTTTTAAAGATTTAAATGTTATGAAGATTCTATTGTTATTCATTTAAGATTTTTCAAAACTCTATTAAAGTTTGGTGTTATTAGTTTATGTATTTGTAAAAAGTAATCTAAAATCTTTATAAATCTAGAGTTATTGGATTCATGATTTTATAAAGTCAATAAAAGTCTTGTGTTATTCAAATAACATGAAAGTAATTCATTTTGTCATTGAATTAAAATATTGTGTTATTGGTTTATTGATTCTACACATTTTGCTTCACAAAATCAAATCATCAAAAGTATTGTACCTAGTAAAAGATTCTCAAAGTATTCTCCTAAGATTAATATTTTTTGTGGAAACATTTTACTGCTATTGTCACTGTCACCAAATCCGAGCCTTCCATGTTCTCCTCTTCCCCAATATGAATCCATCGTTTAAATGATAATCCTAAGAAGCCATCGCTTAAACATAAGAAGTCATCATTTATAATATGAATGCTTAAACCATCGTTTCATTATTTTCTCTCTCACACTCATCAAAGACATCAAATCAATTAATAAAAAGTTGTTTTGGGACAAGAATAAAAGAAACATCATACGGGAACTATTTCTTTAAGCAAAAAAAGATTCAAAAAATTTCTAATGGAAATTCTTTGCTAAAAAGCTCGTGTTCCTCAGAATTGACGTAGTAATTGAACAATTTTAGAAGATGAAAAAAATAATTTTGGAGTATTTCCATAAAAGTTTGAGATACTTTGGAGATTCTTTAGAAATTTTTTTTTTGATCACTCTATACTTTGAGAAATAATCTATAAAAGTTTGAGATACTTTGAGATACTCTTTTGTAATCTTTGAAAATATTATGTAGTATTTTGGAGATACTCTTTTGTAATCTTTTAAAATCCTTTAAAGTAGTTACTTTTCATAATTTTTAAAGTCATCAAAACTCCATCTAAATACATAAACCAATAACACCCCCTTAGTTAAAGGCCGAATTTGATTCATAAAATATTATCTAAACAATAAGATATTTTTTTCAAAAAACTAATTTATATTTCTATATAGAGTGTTTCAATCTTCTCATTGCACCTAATCAAACCAAATGCATTTTTTTTGCTTCATATCAACAAGACGACAACCCAAAAAAAGATGTCAATTTTGGCCTAGCACATTTTTGTCAAAGATTTAAAACCATTTAAATCATCTAGGTGTATTAAAGTTAAAATTCTTCATTCTTGGATGCACTATGTCAAGGAACAAGCACATTCTATGAGATGATTCCATCACTACAAAAAAAAGCCATTTTCCGAAGATTGGATTAGTCGGATTTTAGTCAAAAATTGACTATTCCAACTAACCAAAATTCCTCGGTAAACACATGTCGGGAATCAAATTCGATCAAAAATTCGTCGGAATATTTCCGATCAATTTTTTTTTAACAATTTTTTTTATTTAATTAATATGGTCGGAAATTTGTTGGAAAATTATTAAATAATTTAATTAATGTGGTCAAAAATTAGTTAGAAAAAACCGACTAATTTCCGACCAATTTATTATAAAATACAAAAAAAAAAATACACCTCTAAAAATGAAAAAATCTTAAGATGATTTTCATTAAATATTACAAACTTTAATAATAAAAATCGTAATAAATAATTGAATAGCTAATTTTTTTTTAAATATGTTTAAGATGTTTGAGAAGGAGAAAGACAGAGCAAGTAAAATATGTTTGTGATTTGTTATTTGGGGGAAGGAGGTTTCAATATATAGAAAATATTTACGACGAATTTCCGACCACATATTATCAAAAATTCATCTGAAACTATGAAACACATATATTCGAAAAATCGTTAGAAATTCACCAATTCCGACTAATTTCCGACCATTAAAAAAATCTGACGAATTTACGCTTATTTCAAAAAAATTAAAATAACAAAAAATAAAATGAGAAACTGTATAAAAATTTCCGACGAATTTTTGACTATTTAAATTTTTTCCAATGAATTTTTGACTGTTTTGTTTTTTAAAAATGATAAAATATCCGACCACCATACCAAAAATCCCGAGGAAATTCTGACTATTTTTTTTCTAAAGAATTTTAAATTTTTTTTTTTGACAAAATTCCGACCACCATACCAAAATCCTGATGAATTCCGACTAATTTGTTTTTTTTTAAAAAGAATTTCAAATAAAAAGTTCTGACAAAATTCCGACCACCATACCAAAAAACCCCACAAAATTCTGACTATTTTTTTTTTAAAAAGAATTTCAAAAAGTAAAAATAACAATTCGGGCAAATTTACGACTACTGTTTTTTTTTAAAAAAAATTATGACGAATTTTTGACCATATTCCGTCTCATGACTTTTGTCAAAAAAATTTATCTACTTTCGACAACTTTACGTCAAATTTCCGACGATGGTAAATTGGTCGGAAATTGGTAGAAAAATTATGGAAATGTCGTCGGCAAAATTCTGACCACCGCTTTCTTCAGAAACGGTGGTCGGAATTCGACTTGTTTTCTTGTAGTGTATAAGTTTCACTCGCGTTTTAATATGTTTAATATAATGTAATATTTATGATATTATGATAAATATTAATGTTTATTTGTGTCTATATTTTCAGGGTAACAAAATTTAAGCAATATTAAGAAAGAGCATATCTCAAAATTTCAATTTAATGTTAAGAAATATTTATGTTTTTATCTTTTTGTTTAGTTTTCAGATTACTTTTAAAATATCAATTTAATATGTCTATATATGAAAATTTCAACCCGTGCTTATGCACGGGATAAATTCTAGTAAACATTAAAAAGTATAAATATTTACATCACGTTGTCATTACATTAAATAACAAATTTTAATTTCTCATTAAAGATATTTTAGTCATTAGTTATTATGTGATTATTAAATTAAATCATAATTAATTTTATTAAAAATTTAATAATCTCATTACTCATTTACTTAAACCACTAACTGAATCTTTATCGAGATTTTTGTAAAAAAATCTTTCACCCTCTGGTACTGAATTTTTTTTTGGGGGGTGGGGGGGGTTCGTAGGCTCCTCTGCTGGGGCAATATCTCTTACAACACATCGGAGAATGTCGACAAGCGGTTTCATGTACTTAGCTACTTGTCGCTCGCTGGTGAGGGATGTTAGGATGTCTAGTACTAAGATATTCCCATTCTTCAGAATTATTGCCACTGCAACCCAGTGTCCTTTCCCCCAATGCATTGGGGTGTATACCAAATCCACATCCTTAATCCAAGCTACACTCCCCATTCGGTTTGGCACAATTCCGTGGATGTAGTCTTGTATCACACTGTTCCATTCGAATCCCTTCTTCTTCTTCAACTTATTGTAGCGTGCATTCTCCTCGCCCAGCCTATATATGAACCATGTGTCTAATATTGCCACTCGTTGGCTCAAAAGAGAAACCCCCATTTTCCGCCATACAAGTGTTAGCATTGCTTCCATGTGCTGCATAAAGAGGATAGAGTTATAAACTGTGTGATTCATACTAAAGATTTCGCATCTGGTTATTTCTCATTATTTCATTACCTGGCTATTACTGTGCTCTGTCGGTGTGTAGATATCTTTGAAGAAAGAGTTCGTGACTTTAATTCCATTAACTGTGTACTCCCTGTTTCACATGATATAAGATGTTACGGTTTCATATTCACGCCATTGCTCAATGTTCTTCTTAATCATTGCATTCTATTTGGCCATTCAGGAAACTTATACCTATTTAGTTGTGAAGATAATCACGAGAGGAAATTTGCCCTTCTTCCAGCTTGTACTATCTCCAATGGGGCATACTCTGAGTCTCCCCCCCCCACCCCCCGGACCAATGAATTTCTGCGTTAGGGGTTCAGTGAAGCCAAACCTGATCAGATTTTGACATGCCCGATTGCTGGCTCTCTGCCTAATGTAAACATTTTTAATTTCATCGTCCGCTCTTTCTCTCACCCTATGCGTCTGCTCAACCTGAAATTATAATTTTCAAATCCTCAGTCGCCGCTGTCCAGCCAGTACAAGCTCTATAGATGTTAGTTCCATAGGTTTTTTATTTTTACCTCTTCCTCCGCACCTTCACTTCCACATGTATGGCTCTCGGCCTTAATTGTGGCTTTTGTCCCGCCTTTCTTGATGGATTTGCCTGGAAAAATGAAATTTTGTTGTTTCACGCCACTCGAGCAGTCAATTATAAATTTATAGGTCCCTTTACATTTTCATTTACACTTCCTAATCACCTTGGTTTCCTTTGAATCTCTCTTGAGCCCTCCCTCATCCTCCCTTGGTGCCATTTTGCCTGTCTCGCTAACCTGCTCCTGCAGGGTTATCCGTGCATTGATGTTTTTGTCAAGTGTGTGAAAACAAATTTACAAAATAATATTAGGTGGCCCTCCCTTGTGTTTCACCAACCTTGGGATCTTTTTCTTCAATGCCTCCTCCCTGCACCTCTTCCTTTGTTTTGCTGCCATGTTGTGTGCTTTGATTTATTTCCATGCTGTCATTCTCATCACTTTCCCCCTCACATGACCTACGCATCGACTCGCCATCTTCATTCCAGAATGAGCCCTGCAGCATTTTCAACATTAATAAAGAAAAATCACTATATCTCAACTCCCTGCTTTATTAACACAACAAATTACCCCCAATTCCTTTTTTAACTGGCCTCTTATGCTAAATAAACCCGTAATTCAGTTGCTGTAAGCCCACTACTACTGTCCATACTGTCTGAGTAACCTCTTCTTCACCAATAGCTGCTAGTATTTCTCCATCGGCAGCTCCCTGCATGCCATTGTAAACCTCATTTGGGCTAATGGCCTTGTCTTCCTTGTTGGGAAATAAACCCCGGTATTTCCCTCGGACCAGATTTGTCGGAAGTGAAAATAAAAGCGGAATAAAGCGACACCGAAAATTGATAACGGAGTTCGGCAAAATGCCTACGTCTCTGGAGCCGCTGCAGACTCGTTTTTATTATGGAGAAAATTACAATGTGTTTATAACACCCGATCCCAAAATATTAAACCCAAAAAAAAATATTTTCTCTCAAAATATTTTATCTCTCCCTCACCTCTCTCTCGTTGCTTTCCTTTTCTTTTCCATGGGATGATCTTCAAGATTGAGCAAACACCTCCTTTTATAGGGAGATGATGGGGTTGGTGAGTGCGCAAAAAATTCAACCTTGGGTTTGGTGGGTCTTCAAGTTCTCCATAGTTTGGCACCGATCATTGAAAAAACAAAAGCTCATTTTTCTTCTTGTCCACCTACCTTCTAGAAACCTTTGACTAACAATCTCCCACTTGAAGACTGATTTCAATCGATCTTCACACTTTGATCTGTCACCGTCTTCTTTAACATGTCTGCTGGATTTTGAGCTCCACTGATCTTCTCAAGTTTCAAAATCCCATCTTCTAGAAGTGACCGGATAAAATGATATCGCGTCTATATATGCTTTGTTCTAGAATGGAAAGACGGATTTTTCGCCAGATGAATAGTACTCTTGCTGTCGCAATACAAGACATTGTCTTCCTGTTTCTTGCCTAATTCCTCCAAGAAACTTTGTAGCCACACCATTTCCTTGCTGGCTTCCGTAACTGCGACATATTCGGCTTCCGTTGTGGAGAGAGCAACTATTTTCTGCAGATAAGAAACCCAACTCACTGCAGTACCTCCCAGAATAAAAACATACCCTGTAGTGCTCTTTCTTGTATCAACATTTCCGGCTAAGTCAGCATCCACATAGCCTGTTAATATCGTATCTCCACATTTAAAACATAGTGCCTTCTTTGTGGTACCCCGCAAGTATCTGAGGATCCATTTGACTGCTCCCCAGTTCTCCTTGGATGGATCATTCATGTACCTACTAACAACTCCCACTGCATGTGCAATGTCTGGTCTGGTACAAACCATGGCATACATCAGACTTTCAATTGCTGAGGCATACGAAACATTTGTCATGTTTGTTCGTTCCTCCTCCGTCTTTGGTGACTGTTCTTTGGAGAATCTGAAATGAGCACCCAAAGGTGTACTCACTGGTTTAGCATCTTGCATGTTGAATCTCGAGAGTACTTTGTTGATGTACTCCTCCTGTGATAACAACAATGTTTTTGACTTTGTGTCTCTACTGATCCTCATTCCAAGAATTTGCTTTGCAGCGCCCAGATCTTTCATTGCAAATTCATTTGACAGCTTCTGCTTCAAATTATTAATCTCTTGCATGTCTAAACCAGCAACAAGCATGTCATCATACAATAACAGAATAATGAAGCTGTTCTCGAACCTTTTAATGTAGCAACGATGATCTGCTTGGCATCTTGTGAAACCGCTGCTGCTCATGAAGTTATCAAACTTCTTGTACCACTGTCTGGGAGCTTGTTTTAACCCATACAAGCTCTTCTTCAGTTTGCATACCAGGTCTTTCTTTCCATCTTCTATGAAGCCTTCTGGTTGCCTCATATAGATTTCTTCCTCCAAATCGCCATGAAGGAATGCTGTCTTTACATCTAGCTGCTCAAGATGTAAATTTTCCGCCGCCACAATTTTTAACACCAGTCTGATTGTAGTCAGCTTCACGACTGGAGAAAAAATTTCATTGTAGTCAATACCTTCTTTTTGCTGAAACCCTTTAACAACCAATCTTGCCTTGTAACGTTTATTCCCATCATGCTCTTCTTTGATTCTGTAAACCCACTTGTTATGAAGAGCTTTCTTGCCTGGTGGTAATTCACATAACTCCCATGTCTTGTTAGACATAAGCGAGTCCATCTCATCTTCCATGGCAGACTCCCACTTGATTGAATCTTCCACCTCCATAGCTTCATCATAACATTCTGGTTCTCCGTTGTCTGTCAACAACAAGTAATGCAAAGAAGGCGAATAACGCGTTGTTGGTTTAGGAATTCTGGAAGAGCGCCTGAGTTCTAGTGTGGATGGCTCTTCTTGAGCTGCTTCGGAACTACTCTGAACATCTTTACGAGAAGTTTCCTCGAACTCAACAAATTCCTTCTTTTCAGCTTTGGTATCGTGGCTGTCTGATCCTGCACTTGATCTATCTTTGTACATCATATTTTTGTTGAATATGACGTCTCTGCTTCTGATGATTTTCCGGTTTTCATAATCCCAAAACCGGTAGCCGAATTCATCACCACCATATCCAACAAAGGCACATTTGTTGGACTTAGCATCAAGTTTACTTCTTTCCGCAGAATCGATGTGTACATATGAGATACATCCAAACAATTTTAAGTGTGATAGGTTTACCTCTTTTTCGCTCCAAACTTCCTCGGGTATTCCACAATCCAAGGGAACTGAGGGTCCACGATTTATCAAGTAAGCTGCAGTGTTAACAGCTTCGGCCCATAGCATCTTAGGTAAACCGGCATGTATCCTCATACTTCTGGCACGTTCATTCAGAGTTCTGTTCATGCGCTCTGCTATGCCATTCTGCTGCGGCGTCATAGGAACTGTTTTCTCCATCTTGATCCCGTTACTAGGGCAAAATTTTCTGAATCTTTTATCTGTATACTCTCCTCCATTGTCAGGCCTTAACCGCTTCACTTTCAAACCCATTTCGTTTTCCACCATGGTCTTCCATTTTCTGAAGGTATCAAAGACTTCTGATTTCTTCTTTAGAAAATAAACCCACACTTTCCTTGTACAATCATCAATGAAGGTGACATAGTACAATGAGCCTGCGAGGGATGGAACTGGAGATGGTCCCCAGACATTAGTATGAACCAATTCCAACTTTTCTTCCTGGGGTGCCTTGCCGATCTTTGTAAAACTGACCTTCGTTTGTTTTCCAAAGATGCAATCTTCACATAAGCCGACATCTACTTCTCTTAGATCCGGCAATTGCCCCTTTGACATAAGTGTCTTCATCCCTTTCTCGCTCATATGGCCAAGTATTTGGTGCCACAGGTTTGATTTTCCATCTGCGTCTCCCACTGCAATAGTGTTCCCTTGGTTTGAGGTCATATAGAGAGTACCATTCTTTTTACCATGAGCGATGACGAGTGCTACTTTGGTAATCCGCCATTTTTGTTCTGCGAAGGTTGTACAGTAACCTTCACTCTCAAGTTGCCATACTGAGATCAAATTCCTTTTAAGGCCAGGAATGTGTCTCACCCTTTGTAGCTTCCATGTCGTTTGGTTTGGCAACTCCAATCGGATGTCTCCTTGCCCCACGATTTTTAAGGTTTCATCATCAGCTAGATGAACCTTCCTGAAATCACCACTAACGTAGTTCTCCATGATTTCTCTGCATGGGGTGGCATGAAAGGAGGCTCCTGAATCCAAGATCCAAGATTCAATTGGGCTGTTGACGCTTACAATCATAGCATCGCCAACATTTTCGGTCATGTTTGCAGAATCCTATGAGCTGACATTTTTCTTCGGTGCTCGACAGTCTCTTTTAAAGTGACCCTTCTTGCCGCAATTGTAACAACTGAGATCTTTCTTCCCAGATCTCGATTTCCCCTTTCTAGACACCGATCTGCTACGATTCGAACTTCTTTCTGATGTTCTCCCTCTAGACTCTGTATGTAGAGCTGAGGAGTTTGACGCTTCTCCTGATTCTCTCCGTCGTATTTCCTCATTCAATATGAGGTCCTGAACATCATTAAACTTTAACTTTGTAGTTCCTGATGAACTACTAAGCGTTGTAACAGTACCGTTCTAGCTGTCCGGCAATGATGATAAGAGAATCAACGCTCGAACTTCATCTTCGAATTCGATTCCAACATAACTCAACTGTGTTGTGATTGTGTTGAGCTCGTTTAGATGTTGCGCCACCAATGCTCCTTCTCCCATCCGTAGGTTAAACAACCGCCTCATCAAATGGACTTTATTTGTGGCTGATGGCTTCTCATACATATTTTAAAGAGTCTTCATAAGATCCGCCGTGGTCTTTTCTTTTGCAATGTTGAATGCAACATTTCGGGACAACGTCAACCGAATAACTCCGAAGGCTTGCCGGTCAAGGAGAGTCCATTCGTCATCCTTCATGTTCTCGGGTTTCTTCCCTAGGAGAGGTAGGTACAGATTTTTCTGATACAGACAGTCTTCGATCTGCATCTTCCAGAAACCGAAGTCCGCTTCATTGAACTTCTCAATTTTCACCTTTTCGTCTTCTGCAGCCATCACTTCCCTTCGTCTGGTCTTCTTCGAATCATTTATAACTATTCCACGAACCTCCGCGTATTATAATGCTTTTGTCGACAAACCAAAACCGTCGACAAAATTTTCACTATTCACGCGAACAGTACTTTCCAGAATGAAGAGTACTTTCCGATGTGAATAATAACCACCGTAAACAGTACCTGCCATAAGCAATACCACTGTGGACTAACCGCTGTGAATAGTGCCATCATGAATAGTACCCATCGTGAATAGTACCACCGTCGGAATAGTGACCCGAGCTCTGATACCGGTTGTTGGGAAATAAACTCCAGTATTTCCCTCGGACCAGATTTGTCGGAAGTGAAAATAAAAGCGGAATAAAGCGACACCGAAAATTGATAACGGAGTTTGGCAAAATGCCTACGCCTCCGGAACCGCTGCAAGACTCGTTTTTATTATGGAGAAAATTACAATGTGTTTATAACACCCGATCCCAAAATATTAACCCAAAAAAAATAATATTTTCTCTCAAAATATTTTATCTCTCCCTCACCTCTCTCTCGTTGCTTTCCTTTTCTTTTCCATGGGATGATCTTCATGATTGAGCAAACACCTCCTTTTATAGGGAGATGATGGAGTTGGTGAGTGCACAAAAAATTCAACCTTGGATTTGGTGGGTCTTCAAGTTCTCCATAGTTTGGCACCGATCATCGAAAAAACAAAAGCTCATTTTTCTTCTTGTCCACCTACCTTCTAGAAACCTTTGACTAACATCCGTCTATATTCATGGCCTCACCATCCACTGGATCGCCTCCATTTTGCCCACTCCTCAAGTCAGACTCTTTATTGGCCGCTGTTCCCTGCACATTTCCAACAGTTTCAAATCGTTCATAGTTTTCTACAAAGAGGTGACTTAAATATTGATTTAGCTCAGTTAGTTTTTTTCCAACCTTATCGCTCCCGCCTTGGTCTGGGTCATCTGTTTCTATTATCTCCACATTATTCCCATGTTTGCTCCCACTCATATTGCTTTCCTCCGTACGAAACTCATCCTCGACGTTGGCATATATTTTTATAGCTGATATCACTCTCTCAACAATGTCTTCAATGTTAGGCTCCTCATAATCCTCTTCTCTTTGGCGCTTGTCTTAATTAACACCATTGTGCGTTGCAGCAGGAGCAGATGTTCAGTCGTGAACTCCGAACTCCTTCTTAAGGTCGCTGACAATGCTATCGTACAATTCCTCCCGCATTTTTACCTTCTCTTTCTCAAACATTAGCTGAACTTTTTTCATGTGTTCGTTGTTTATCATGTGAACCTCTTGGATAATATCCTCAACCCCTTGGATTCTACTAAACTCTATTGGGGTGCTTGATGAAGTTTTGGGATCTCCGGTGCGCGGCTCAGGTGTCGAATTGCTCTTCCTCTTGTTGGGTCTGTCACAATGGCCGGCATCTTAAATTTTTGCCGCTGCCATGGCATCTGTTATAAGTGGGAGGTCATTTCAAAAATGTTTGCATTGTGGAATTTCTGCAGCTTTTTCTACTTATTCACAGACTGCGATTGGAAGGTTGCATTTTTGTTGCGATTTGGCAGTAGCCTTTCTAGTGTAGGTATACTGTTTAGAATTAGGAGCTGCAATGCAAGTGTGAATCCATGAGTGGTGAAGTGAGACTGGCAGAATTTTGATGTCAATACGGATGCACTTGGCATCTTCGAACCAACTTTGACTATTTCCAGGGTGTTTTCGAATGACTTTCGTCCCCAAGGATATTTGACAAATGACTTTGCATATATCGACTAAGAACTCCAACCGAATACGATAGATCGGGTCTTGTGTGGAGTAAATATCTCAAACATCCTATTGAACTTCTATACTACGTTGCATCGATCTCTGGGTCTTCCTCTGCTTTTGAAAGTTTCAAACTCGAATCCATTGGAACATGAGCAAGATTGCTCGTATCAGTTAGAATCCTTAAAGCATAACCTTGTTACTTTATCTTGACTCCATCTGACCCTTTCGAAACATCCATTCCAAGGTAGTAGGTGAGTTTACCAAGATCTGACATCTCAAACTTAGATGACATTCCCGCCTTGAACTCATTGATGATCTTGTGTGTATTTCCCGTTACAAATAAGTCATCGACATACATGGCAACAATGAGAAAATTTTCTCCTTCTTCCTTGCGATACACAGAGTTTTCCTTAGAGCATCTCTTGAAGTTTAATCCCTGTAGAATCTGATCCAATTTTATGTTCCATGCTCTCGGACCTTGACGAAGTCCATATAAAGCCTTAGAAAGTCTGTAAACTTTGCTTTTCTCTCCATGCTTTACAAAACCCTCGGGTTGGTTAACAAAGACTAACTTCTTTAGTTCTCCATGTAAGAATGATGTTGCAGCGAGTGCTATGAGTAGCCTTATTATCTCAATGCGTGCAATCAGTGCAAACACCTCATCGTAATCTACTCCTTGTTTTTGTACTTATCCCTTTGCCACGAGACGAGCTTTGTGTTTGTTTATCGTTCCATCCGCATTCTTTTTTAGTTTAAATACCCACTTGAGACCAATAGACTTGACTTCCTTAGGTTTATCAACAAGACTCCACGTGTCATTCTTGTTTATTGAATCGATCTCAGCTTGCATTGCTTCCTTCCACTCTTTTGATTTTTCAGCTTCTTGGAAAGATTCAGGTTCACCATTGATCGTGAGAAGGAGCTTCTCACTTTCTTCTTCAGCAAGTAAGACATAGTCATCAAGATATCTAGACCTTTTTGTTTGACGATTAGACTGTCTTAAAGCTGGTTGTACTCCGCCATTATCTTGCTCTATTTCTGTTTTAACTTCAGGTAATTTCAGGTTCAAGCTACGGCGGTTCTGCGTCTCCTCCGTTTTCAGTTTTTGGTGGTGGTGGCTCTGTTCCGACATCGATGAGCTCCCCTTGAATCAGCTTAAACCTTCCTGGTTCACCATCATCATGTTGCTGAACTTCTTTCCAGCTCCATCCTTTGTCTTCAACACAACGTCTCGACTCACCACCACTTTCTCCTCCATCGGATCATAGAGTCGATAAGCCTTAGAGCCCGGCTTGGTTCCAAGATTTATCACCACCCTCGAACGCTCATCTAATTTCTTTAGATGTGCAATCTCCTTTTAGGCATATGCTAAGGATCCAAATATCCTTAAATGCTCGATATTTGGTGTGTTGCCTGTGAGACTCTCATATGGTGTAACATCTTGTAACGCTCCTCTTGGGACACGATTGATGATGTAGGTAATGTCGAATGGCTTCTCCCCACAAGTAATTTGGTATACTCATGGATTTTACCATACTTCTAGTCATCTCCATCAACGTTCTGTTTCTTCTTTCGACAACACCATTTTGTTGTGGCGCGTAAGGAGCCGTTAAGTGTCTCACAATGTCGTTTACTTCACAAAATGCATTAAACTCTGATGAAGTGAACTCTCCTCCCCTATCGGACTAAAATTTTTAATGGTCATCCTGGTTTGGTTCTCGACGATGGCCTTAAATTGTTTGAATCGATCGAAAGCTTCTCTCTTCTCTTTCAAAAGTATTGTCCACGTGTACCTTGAGTAATCATCAATTAGAACAAAAACATAGCGGTTTCGTGCTGGTGTAGCTCATGTAATAGGACCACCCAAGTCTCCATGAACTAATTCTAGAGGTTATGATGCGCTTAAAAAGTTTTATTATTAAAAACTTGTCGAGTTTGCTTCCCGGCCAAGTAAGCATCGCATATTTGAGTTTATTGTTCTATCTTCGGCATTCCAACTACCATCTCCTTTTCCACTGATAACACTCATTTTTATAGCACTCATTTAGCTTAGTTTTATGCATTATAATCATCATTTAGAATAGTTTCAGTTCGTTTGCATATGTTTATGTATTTTCAGGTACTTGGAGTAAAATGAAAGTTTAAGATGTTTTCAAGAGTATACAGATATCATACAAGAACGGCAAAGCATCACACCTCAACTACGAATGGTGACAAAAGATTGCCTTGAAGAGAAATCCAAAATTGGACCGCAAAATTGACCAGTCATGGCCGATGTCGAACCCAGAAAAAAGCTGAACCAGAATCGACCAAGACTTGCCGATTTCCACAAATCAGAGAAATTCCCGGACCTTCACATCGACCCATAGGGGTCGATTCTGCTCCGTCAAAAAAGGGATTTTCGACACATGGCAACTAAGAACTTGGAATACTCTATTCTGATGCTTTTGCAACCCTAGAGCTTCGTTTTGGATGCCTCCAGGAGCCTAAAACTATATAAACATGTTGTAAATGACAGACACAAGTGAGGAGTTTTAGAGAGAAAAACCCTAAGGAGAAATTCCATTTCTAACTCTTGTTCTTGAAGTTTTTGATGGATCTACATTAGTTATTCCATCCTCTGCAATTATCTCTTTTATTCTACAGATCATTATGTTTTCTGTTTCATCTCCATTTATTGTTATTAGCAAAAGCATGAGCGAGTAGATCTAGAGATCTCTCGGGTGAATGATGAGTAACGAGATCTATTAATTAGGGTTTGATGTCTTGAGTTCTTAATCTATTTAGCTTCCCTTTTAATGAATTTGTAATGCTAGATTTGTTTTTATGGGAATAATCTAAGAGCTAGGCTGAATCCAGTAGGTGGGCTTAGTGTTTAGAAACTCTATTAATCACGAGAGTGACCAAAGGTTTTAAATCTGCATTTTTAGGGTTATAGCTATTCGATAATTCTATTCGTAATTTATGTGCTTACCTAGATTAGCTCTAATCAAGTTAATTTAACAACTTATAATTTAGATGTCACGAGAGTGAATCTAACCTTCGGAATTAAATGAATTATGAGCTTAATTACCTTCATAGGGATATGACAATTAATTAGGTTAGTCAAAAAAGATTGTTTTCATAGCTTGTGAGAAATGCACGGGAGTGATTTCTTGCAGAGAGTTTAGCTTACCACGAGAGTGGACTAGACGAATTTATTTATCCTTAGGCTGATAGAAACTAGCAATAGGCAAAAAGACATCATTCTCAGATTAGTTGATTTTCGGAAATCATTAATTCACCTTAGAAATCGTTTGTTTATTTATTGATTTTCATTGTATATCTTGTCGTATTTTTATTAGTAATTTTTTGCGATTAGTAGCTAGAAACAAAACCCCGAAACCTTTATCAATAGCTTAGATTAGATTTATTCTTGTAATTCCTTTGTAGTTATTCTCAGTCTTTGTGGATCGACCCCGTACGTACTACGATTGCATTACTGTGCACTTGCGGTATTATCGGATTAAACTCTCGAGATTTGTATTTCGAGTGAAACCTGAGAAAAGGCATAAAAACCTCCTATCAAATTTTTGGCGCCGTTGCCGAGGACTGTAGCAATAGCCATAGGGATTTAGTCTAGATCTGAGACTAAGTTTTTTTAGTTTAATTTTTTATTTCATTTTGTTTTTGAATTCTCAGGTTCTAAATTCTAAAAAAAAAAGGGTAAGAAGATGCTAAGAACGGATCAGCTATTAGATTGGACGGGCAAAGGACTGATGCAAGAGAATAAAAACAAGTCAACAACTGGAATGGTTGATGAGCCAACTGACCGTATCCACCGTACATGAATTTGCCCATCACCAGTAGAAGGAGTCGAATTCGACATTAAATGCGATTTGATCCATATGGTGCAAATCAACAAATTTCATGGTTTTTTGACTGAAAACCATGTAGACCATCTCATAGTGTTCGACAGACTTTGCGACACGGTGAAGATAAATGGAGTTTCCGAAGATGCGCTAAAGCTTCGTCTGTTTCCGTTTTCACTTGGAAGTGGAGCAAGCATATGGGAGAAACATCATCTATCGGAAACCATCACAACATGGAGTCAGTGTAAAAAGATTTACCTAAGGAAGTTCTTTCCGAATTCAAGGACATCTCTTTGGAGAAACGAGATTTCAAACTTCATGCAAAAAGACGATGAAAGCTTTGGAGTAGCATGGGGAAGGATGAGAAGTTACACCACGCAATGCCCCATCATGGATTCAGTAAAGAGGCTCTATTGAGTATTTTTTACATAGGAATCAAACCTAAACAACGGATGTTGCTCGACGTAGCCAGCCATGGAGCTTTCCTAGGCTAAGAAGCACAACACGGGATGACATTAGTGGAAAATTTGGCTGAAAGTGTCATGAGATATGTGGATGAATACGATCACTTTAGGAAACACGATGATAACTGTGAAAAAGAGAAGAAGAACATAATAGATTCATTACATGAGAAGATGGACAGGATCTTGAATCAGCAGAAGAACCTTCAGCTAAGAGTTGATAGATATTATGGTGACAAAAATCGGACCCAATATCGGCCAGTGTGGGTCGATATTGGGCAGGAAACAGACGCTGGATTTTACAGACAATAAGCAGACTTCGACCTGATGAAAATTGACCTGAGGAATCGACTTGTAAGGATCGATTCTCTCTCTGAAGGTGACGAAATCCACTTAGCGACAGAAGAAAACAAACCAGACCTGAAGACTCAAGACACTTGGGACGGGCAGATGCAAATAAGTACAGGAATCAGTGAGGGATTCAAGGATATTGACCAAAGGTGCGACGAATTAAGAGAAAAGTTCGAGAAATTGTCCACAGAAGTACATTCATTGGAAAACCGGAAAACATCTGAGGCCCCTCGATCAATGCTAAAACTTTAAAGAGTGGAAAACAACTCAAACCTCCTTCCAGACCAATCACACCGAGAGAACAAGTCAGCAAGGAGAATGTGGAGCCTATCTTAGAAAAATAAGATCACATAATAATAAAAGATGAGCTGGAAGTCGAAGAAGTAACGAGTGAACGGCAAGATATACGCAAAGAATCTCAGCAGAACTAGATATATTTAAGTATCAGCCCAAAGTTCCTTTCCCTGGAGAAATAAAAAAGATAATAGCAGATCGGATGAGGAATGCCTTTGAAGAACAAATGAAAGGCGTAATCATCACTATGCCAATGTTAGACGCTTTGACGATGATTCCCAATGCCAGTAAATTCCTCTAGGATCTCGTAACTAAGAAGAAGAAGGAGCTTACCGAAGTAGCTTTCTTAACTCATGAATGTAGTGCCGTTATTCTCAACAAGCAAATTCCAGAGAAATTAGACGATCCGGGAAGATTCACTCTCTCATGTACTTTAGGTACAATGACATTTGGAAAATCAATATGTGATATTGGAGCTAGCGTTAGCCTCATGCCGCTATCCATTGCTCAGAAGCTATGGCTCACCCAATTCAAAGAATGCCGAATGTCACTCGCTCTGGCTGACCGGTCAATCAAAACGCCAATTGGACTACTTGAAAATGTCCTGGTAATGATTGGAAAATATCAAATACCAACTGATTTCGTAGTACTCAAGATGGATCAAGAACCAAAGAATCCACTCATACTCGGGAGACATTCCTAGCAACAGCAGGAGCCATCATCGATGTGATGAATGGAAAAATTGAACTCCATTTAAATAACGAAGTCATGCAGTTCAACATTGATGAAGTAATGAAGAAACCCGAAGAACGAGACCGTCTTTTCTATATTGACAAATTTCTATATTGACGACCTCGACTTATTAGCAGAAGATTTCCTAACTGAAATAGCTTCCAAAGACGAGAAGCTATGTGAAGAATTTCAAACTCTGCAAAGCGAAGAGATGACATAAATGATACCTCGTGGCATGTTTTCTGTGCAACTTGCTGAACAAGACGAGGAGATCATAGAACCAGCAAGCAATGGTAAGACTTGCGATGATGACGATTGGAGCGAACTTAAGGCACCCAAGATTGAGCTGAAACAACTTCAAAAAGGGATAAATACGCATTTCTCGGTCCTAATTAGTGATGAGCTTAATTATGATGAAACCTCAGCTTTACTTAATGAGTTGAAAAAATATAGAAAAGCTATAGGATACTCTCTAGACGATATTAAGGGTATATCTCCATCCTTATGCATGCATAGGATACATATAGAAGATGAAACTAAGAATTCAATTGAGCATCAAAGACGATTAAACCCTAATTTACGCGATGTCGTAAGAAAAGAAATTCTTAAACTTTTAGATGCTAGAATAATATACCGTATTTCTGATAGTACATGGGTATCCCATGTTTCCCCTGTTCATGTAGTCCCTAAAAAAGGTGGAAATAACAGTGATAAAAAATGACAATGATGAATTAATTCCCATTAGGACTATAACAGGACATAGGATGTGTATTGATTTAAGGAAATTAAATGCAGCTAATAGAAAATATCATTTTCCTCTTCCTTTTATAGATCAAATGTTAGAATGATTAGCAAATCATTCTCATTACTGTTTCTTAGATGGATATTCAGAATTTTTCCAAATTCCTATTCACCCCCATGATCAAGAAAAAACGACATTCACATGTCCCTATGGTACCTTTGCTTATCGAAGAATGTCATTTGCATTATGTAATGCACCTGCGACATTTCAAAGGTGTATGATGTCAATATTTTCTGACTTAATAGAATCAGTAGTAGAAGTATTTATGGATGATTTCTCTGTGTATGGCTCTTCGTTTGGTGTTTGTTTGTCTAATTTATGCAAGGTACTCAAGCGTTGCGAAGAGACAAACCTAGCGCTTAATTGGGAGAAGTGCCATTTCATGGTAAAAGAAGGAATCGTTCTCGGTCATAAAATCTTGGAAAAGGGAATAGAGGTGGATAAATCAAAGATCGAAGTGATGATGCTTAGGACCCCCAAAAACGGTGAAAGACATAAGAAGTTTTCTTGGACACGCTGGATTTTATCGAAGATTTATCAAAGACTTTTTCAAGACGACACGCCCTCTCACCAGACTATTGTGCAAAAAAGTTGAGTTCAACTTCGCTGATGAATGCCTTAAAGCTTTCCAAATGATTAAGAAAGAGCTAGTAAGCGCGCCAATAGTTCAGCCACCTGATTGGGATCTACCCTTCGAAATTATGTGATGAGAGTGATTATGCAGTGGGTGTCGTTCTTGGACAGCGGAAAGATAAGAAGCTGAACATGATCTATTATGCAAGTCGAACGCTAGATGACACACAAGTGAAGTATGCTACTACAGAGAAAGAGCTCCTGGCGATTGTTTTTGCTTTTGAAAAATTCAGACAATACTTAGTCGGATCAAAAGTAATAGTTCACACAGACCATGCTGCACTGCGATACCTACTAGCAAAGAAAGACGCTAAACCGAGACTACTCCGTTGGCTATTACTTTTGCAAGAATTTGACTTGGAAATTAAAGACAAGAAAGGCATAGAGAATGGAGTAGCTGATCACCTTTCTAGAATGAGAATAGTTGATGAAATACCAATCGACGATTCACATGCAGAAGAGTAAATCTTTACTATTAGGGTACTTGTCCAACAACACTTTCTCGACGAAGAGCTGAAAAGCATTGATGTAATTAAAGACAAGTCACCATGGTATGTCGATATCGTCAATTACTTAGCTTGCAGAGGGAAGCCAGTACTTGATCTCGTTGGATATCATCAAGAAGAAATTTTTCAAAGAGATCAATAGGTATTATTAGGATGACCCTCACATGTCCACATTATGCAACGACAAAATCAATAGGAAGTGCGTTCCAGAAAATGACATACAAGGGATCTTGACAAGATGCCACGGATCAACATATGGCGGTCATTTCGCGACTTTCAAGATGGTAGCTAAGATTCTACAAGCTGGATTTTGGTGGCCCACTTTATTCAAAGATGCTCATCACTTCATTCTCGCTTGTGATGCTTGCCGAAGAAAAGGAAACATAAGCTGGAGGAACGAAATGCCACATAATCCAATAATGGAAGTCGAAGTTTCGATGTTTTGGGCGTCGATTTTATGGGACCTTTTCCATGTGGTGCGGAGATCTTTTAGGTACCCTCACAGGTTTCACCCGAGAAGCAATCTCGAGAGTTTAATGATATAAGTCAATTCCTTACTAGACCAAATTTTCGTTGTAGTAGTAAGGTGTCAATCCATAAGGGTGAAGATATTAACCAAAAAGGATGTAATCAAGCAATTCAAGTCAAGCCAAGCAATAGCGTGTTGGGGTCTAGCAACCTAGACAGAAACTGAGAATGGACACTAAAACAGGTCCCGTATGGGACTAACAGGAACTAGCAGAAACAAGGCAATAACAGAAATAGCATATGGGGGTAACAGCACAGTATTGGACGAACAGCACAATATTGGACTAACAGGAAATTCAAACAATGCAAGAGAAGCTCCTAAGGATGGAGGTAATCGACTCGGTGTGTCTTCTTAGCCTATTCAAGTGGTTTAACAAAACTCAATCAAGCTATTCCCTAGACATCAAACATCAAGACCAGTTAAGTCCACTCCCGTGGTAAGTAACCTCAAACTAGACCAGTTCCAGACCCAATCCCTTGGCGAAATCTACCCTAGCAGGCAATACGATTCAGTTCAATATTGTCAATAAACACCCTAGACATCTAATCCCTTAGGCTAGGTATGCAAATCTCTAACATCAGTTCATTCAAGCATTTTATCAAACACCTTCTGGGTGGAAAAACACCTAAGTTCTAATTTCAGTTGATCAGAAAGAAACTAGCATTAAGAACACTGATTTAGAAGGGAAATCAAACGATCTACACTTAAACCACCTAATAGACTAAGATTTCACACCTAATCTATCCCCATCCTCAAGAACCCTAATGACTACTCAATACTCATGAAGAACATCAAGAACACAAACCCAGAAATCACAGAAACTTGCATAAAGGATGGAAACAGAAGTATAAATGATAGAATAGAAGGATCAAACTCGAAATAACAAGTAGAAATCGAATTACAAGTTCTGGAAACTAAGAACAGAGAAGAACACAAAGAAAACTCGAAATATTAGGGGTAAAAACGTTCTCCTCAGTCTTAACCCAACATTAGGTATTTATACTAAGTCTTAAAAACCCTAAAACGTCATGCGCAAAATAGTAAAAATGTGCAAGATAAGGTCCAGCTCGGTTAAGTCTTGGTCGAGTGCTGTGCTCAAACAGACGAAATCAAGACTGCATTTTTCTGAGATGAGCTTGAGTAGTCCACTCGATTGCAGGGGCTCGAGCTGGGTTCTGAAACTTCAAGACGCCACCTTTTGTCTCTGCTTGATCATACAGCTCGAGCATGGGTACTCGAGCTGAGCTTCTACTCCATCTCCTGCTCAGACTCGATCACGTCTGCATGGGTATCCAGCACGGACTCGATCAGCATGTCCCAGACAGCTTCTGCTCTGCACGGACTCGATCACGTCTGCATGGGTATCCAGCACGGACTCGATCAGCATGTCCCAGACAGTTTCTGCTCTGCACGGACTCGATCACGTCTGCATGGGTATCCAGCACGGACTCGATCAGCATGTCCCAGACAGCTTCTGGTCTAACTTCTCCAAAATCACCCGAAAGTATCTGTAACAAGCCAAATATGCAGGATGTATGCGGACCTAATGCAAAACACTCTAAGTATGCAAAACTCGGAATAAATAACAAGAACGGGGTGAATAACACGTCAAAACGTATGATTTATGCAAGCTAAAACGATGCAAAATGCAAACATATCAACTCCCCCAAACTTAGTCTTTGCTTGCCCTCAAGCAAACAAAGGAATGAGAATGGAGAAGAGGGTTGAAAGTGGGGACTCAGAACCAAAACTTGCAGATAATAACGGATGACCTCAATGTCCAAGTTACTAATTTTAGAGTGCAAAGTTTATGAGCTCTACTTAAAAACGTTAGCCATACTCTTCGTAACACAAGTTTAATCAAACCTCAACCTAGTCATGCATTCATTTCTATCATTCCCCTTAACATTCATTAGAACAGAAACCATGAATCAAGCTAAACATATTCAATGAACTCATTTGGCTAAGGGTAAGGTCAAGAGACAAAAATGGTCCCTTCAGTACGGTATTGACGTTTCAGAACAAGGGTCTCTCAATGAAACGGAATGAGCTTTAGTAGAATGCTAAAGGTAAGAACCAACCTATGCATACAAGAATAGACTCCCATCTACCCAGTCCTACACAAGCGGTCTTATCCCTTAGTCTAAAACCCAGACAGTTATCCTAATTCTACCCTTCACCCTTAGGCTTTTTCTTTTGATATCCTGGATCAGTTTCATCTTTTCTTTTTGTTTTTGGTTCTAGGAGGGGTTATACACATATACATCTAGCGGATTGGGGTTCTTTTCTTAACTTAGCTTAGGCGTTTTTGTGTTTTTTCAGACTTTTGAGCTTTCTGCCTTTTCTTTTTCTTTTGCTATGCACATCCCCCAATCCTTTACTAGATACTCAAACATTCAGATCATTTCCCTCCTAAAAACTCTTACCCTTTTCTTTTCTTTTTCCAAGTTTTTCTCATTCTTTTCTATCCACAGAACCCACCCCAATATCCAATGATCAAGATCCCACCTAGTCCTATCTGATTCGAAAATTGCAAACCAGAACTACATGAGATTCTATCCTTGTCGGCTCAAACCTAACACTTTCTACCAGGCTCATTCAGAAATAGATCTCACACACTCACTAAAGTAATAACATGGCTTGAAAGAAGGCTAGGGTAAGGGCATGGTAAAACTGATCTAACAATGAGAGTCAGCTACTTGGATTAGCAAAGAGTGGTATAAACAGATGAAAGAGAATCCAAGTATGTATATGGTATCCATGAGTTCAAATTTTATGCCTAGACATGATAATTATAAGTCAAATTCAGGTTCATATAGATGGGGAATGACAGAAAATCACAGCATGCTTCAGCTAAGACTCGATCTAGTTGTGCATTCAGAACATGGTTTGGTCTTACTTCAAGCTCAATATCAAGGCATTAAACAACTAGAAACGAGGGCATTGAAGTCATACGGTTGAATCAGCAAGTTTACAAGGTTTTAAATCATCATCATCCCCTATGCATATGCAACTGCCCTATATGAAACAATCTAGACTCAATCCTAAAATGTAAATGCAACTAAATGAACACTCTGTTTTTGTGAAATCATTTTCGAAAATTTTTCAAGATTTTTTTGGTTTTTCTATGCCATAGATGCATGCAGACTCAAGGATGCACAAAATCAAAATAAGAACAGAGAAAACACATCAATACAGACCTTAACCCTTCCCCCAAACTTAAATTACACAGTCCCTTGTGTAATAAAAATTTGGAAAGAGAGGCTGAGAGATAACAGAAAACAATAAAAACGATGCAGCTAATATATACAGAAAGGGTCAGTACGGGTACCTTGGTGATTATGGTGAGTATGTCGACTCGACCTGGTAGTGGTCGAGCTGGGTGCGTGAGCCAGATGCTCCGAAGTGTCTGTCTCGACGTCCTTGCTCGAGCCGGGTGCGTGAGCTAGATGCTCCTCCTGCTTGGCGTCTCTTCCTCGCGTGTTGAAAGAGTGTAGGCTCGCTCTGGTGAGACTCGAGCTGACATCCTTGGAGTCTAGCGTGTGGGCTCGAAGCGAAAACGTGTTGAAAGAGCGTCGAAAACGCGTTGAATTAGTACGGGCTCGAGTCGTCACTTCGCTGACACCTTATTGACCGAGTGGACGCTTCTTTGGCACCTTCTGAATCGAGTTTGGCTTGTATATACAAGTGGGAGGGGACAAAGGAGCGTGTGTGGGTCGAGTGTGGGGCGTGTTGAAAGAGTGTAGGCTCGAGTCGTCACTTCTCTGATACGTCCGTGATGTCTTTGACTCGGCCAAGTCGACACTGCACTGTTCCTGACACTTCCTGCACTCGACTATGTGAGCTCTGTATTGACCATGACACCTCCGACTCGGGCATGTGGACTCCGTATTGATGGTGACACCTCCGACTCGGGTCCACATGTCAGAATTTCGAATTTTGAAAATTCTCTCCTAAGGTTTATGATACACCTCTCATGCTTTCCTGAAATCACATAATCAAGACAAAATCAAAATAGCTTAGCACACTTATTTGATGTTTTAAAAACTAAGGCAAAGAAATATGTACAGAGATAGACATGGGACTTCCTCCCAAGTGAGCTTGTTTAAAGTCTCTAAGCTTGACTTCCTTTTTCTTAGGTCTATGGTGGTTCATGGAGGGGAACTGAGGTCTCTTCTGCAATGATCTGACCAAGTATGAATGGCTTGACTTCTTGTTCATTCATTGTACTCTCAGCTCTATCCTTTCGTTCCAGAGACTTCTCTTTCTCATCATAGACTTTTGGGGGTGGAGCTTCATCAACCTTCTCAACTGTGCCAATGTACTGCACTTTCTCATCACGGTAGCCATCATCTTTGATAGTCATTGTGCCACATAGCTCATTAGAAGAAGCTTTTAGTGGGTAATAGGCCATGTCATCCACATTCATAAGAACTACCCTTTGGTTCTTGAAGTCTATGTGTGCACCAGTAGTGTTGAGGAAGGGAGTTCCAAGGAGGAGCGGGAGCTTGTTGGCCTTCTTCATTTCCATAATAACGAAGTCCGTTGGGACTAGACAATCTCCAACTTTAAGTGGGTAATCTTCCAGAAGGCCAAGTGGCTTTCGTGAATGAGCGTCTCCAAAAGTGATGGGCGATGGGTGATAAGTGAGGTGTCTTATCCCTAGATTTTCTAACATCTCACGGGACATGACATTCACACTTGAACCGGAGTCGCATAGAGCATCCTCAATTGCCAGATCTCCGAGAAGGCAGGTTATGGAGAACATACCAGGATTGCCAAGCTTGGGGAGAGACTTAGGCTCAATCTTTGTCGTGCTTGGTGAATCAATGCAATCGACACTACCCTTGTTTTCAACCATGGTTACGTCCTTATCCATCTTGAATCTTTTTGGGAATGGAAGTTTAGGTTTGTAAGGAGGGGGAACAGAGGGTTGTTTCTTTTTCTCTGAAATCACAGTTTTTGGTGCAGGAGGTAGGCTGTCTTGACCCTTCTGGTCGAGCTGTGGGCTCGAGTTGGACGTCTTGGGGGTCTCAGCTCGAGTAGGTGGGTCGAGTTGGGGTGCTCCAGCAGGCGTAAAACTCTTGTCTTGGTCGTTTTTGGAAACCAGATCCTCCCCATCTTGATCCTCACTGTCCGCAGTGATTGTAAGAGATCCTTCCCTCGCAGGTAACTCTCTTCCACTCCTCAAAGCGATGGTAGTTGTGTTAGCATCGGAACCATAAAGAAAAGCCTCAATTTCTCTAACATCCGCTTCATGATCAGCAATAGGACTTGATTCCATTGAAAAGATGGCATTGCAGTACTCCTTGGGGTTCTGAATTGCTTTTCCTGGAAGTTGTCCAATAGGTGCTGTGGAGGAAGTAGATGCAGTGGTTCCCTCCAAATACTTAATCCTGGAGTTCAATGTCTCAATCTTGCTATTGAGAGCGTTGTAGTTGTAGTCCAACTGGGTTTTGAGTTCACCAAATTTCTTGGCTGTTTCAAGTGCTCCAGCTGTTTGACCCTGTAGGAGTTGCTGCAGCAAAGTGTTTGTCTGTTGATCAGGAGCGGTAGAAGACTGAGCGTGGTGAGTCTGAAAACCTGGTGGTGGACACAGGGCTCCCTGTTGTTGCGGATGACTCGGATAACACGGTCTAGGGGCGAAGTTCTGCGGCTGATTGTAGGGAACAAAAGGCTTGGACTGAGGTTGTTGCTGAGGTGGGTAGACTTGGTCTTGAGGGTTAGCAACATTGGGACTCCTGTAGGACAGATTCGGGTTGTTCGTGTAGTTGATGAAACCTTTGTTGTACTGACCCTGATTCTGCACATAGCTGACCTCCTCTAGACCATCATCCTCCCCATCTTGAACCTGAAAAACTGTATCCTCAGAAGCAAAGTGAACTTGTTTCTTCTGCTGTAACAATTGATCCAACTTAGCAGTCAAGGCCTTGATGGCCCTAGTTTGATCATCTGTAGCAATACTTGGCCGGACACTCCTATCATACTCAGCAGTGTAGTTACCATCAGATTGTGCTAGGTTCTCCACAAGTGCCCAGCCAGCATCAACATCTTGGTTGAGGAAATTACCGTTACTGGCGGTATCGAGAAGCATGCGGACCTTTGGGAGAACGCCTCTGTAGAGAGTGCTAAGGAGTGATTCATTGCTGAAACCGTGATGAGGGCATTGAGTAGTGTAGCCCTTGAAGCGATCCCAGCATTCACAGAAGCTCTCACCATCTTTCTGAGTGAATCCAGAAATTTCATTCCTCAAGCGCGCTGTCCTAGCATTGGAGAAGAACTTGGCCAGGAAAGCTTTCTTGCAGTCATCCCAGGAAGTGATGGATCCATGGGGTAGAGTCTTTTCCCAGTGATGGGCTCTGTCACCGAGAGAGAAGGGAAAGAGCCTTAGCTTGAAACCATCTTCACTGACTCCGTTGATCTTAGTAAGGCTACAGAGCCTATCAAACTCATCTAGATGATCAAGAGGGTCCTCCATGGGCAGTCCATGAAACTTGTTGTTCTGCACCATGGCGATCAGGCTGCTCTTGATCTCAAAATTGTTGTTTTGGACCGTGGGAGGGACAATACCCTGTCTGTTGGTATGTGTGTTTGGGGCGTCCCCTGCTCCTATCAAACGGGGTCTCCTCACAGGAGGGTCTTGAACCTGTGGTTGGTCTTCCATACCGAGTGGATTCTGATTGTCGTCTTGGATGTTTTCTCGCTGCGCTCGCAACTGTTGTGGTAGTCGGTCAATATTATCGATGGGGCGGAGGAGATTCTGACTACCTCTTGATCTGGTTTGCATGCAGGTGGATGTGTACCTGAAAATGCAAAGACAGTCAAGTTAGTAAACGAAGAACTGTAAAAGAACTTGAGCTAGAATATTTTGAAATCCTAATTGTAACAAACAACACCCAAATGGCAACGGCGCCAAATTGATATAGGTCAATTCCTTACTAGACCAAGTTTTCGTTGTAGTAGTAAGGTGTCAATCCATAAGGATGAAGATATTAACCAAAAAGGATGCGATCAAGCAATTCAAGTCAAGCCAAGCAAATAGCGTATTGGGGTCTAGCAACCTAGACAAAAACTGAGAATGGACACTAAAACAGGTACTGTATTGGACTAACAGGAACTAGCAGAAACAAGGCAATAACAGAAATAGCATATGGGGGTAACAGCACAGTATTGGACGAACAGCACAGTATTGGACTAACAGCACAGTATTGGACTAACAGGAAATTCAAACAATGCAAGAGAAGCTCCTAAGGATGGAGGTAATCGACTCGGTGTGTCTTCTTAGCCTATTCAAGTGGTTTAACAAAACTCAATCAAGCTATTCCCTAGACATCAAACATCAAGACCAGTTAAGTCCACTCCCGTGGTAAGTAACCTCAAACTAGACCAGTTCCAGACCCAATCCCTTGGCGAAATCTACCCTAGCAGGCAATACGATTCAGTTCAATATTGTCAATAAACACCCTAGACATCTAATCCCTTAGGCTAGGTATGCAAATCTCTAACATCAGTTCATTCAAGCATTTTATCAAACACCTTCTGGGTGGAAAAACACCTAAGTTCTAATTTCAGTTGATCAGAAAGAAACTAGCATTAAGAACACTGATTTAGAAGGGGAATCAAACGATCTACACTTAAACCACCTAATAGACTAAGATTTCACACCTAATCTCTCCCCATCCTCAAGAACCCTAATGACTACTCAATACTCATGAAGAACATCAAGAACACAAACCCAGAAATCACAGAAACTTGTATAAAGGATGGAAACAGAAGTATAAATGATAGAATAGAAGGATCAAACTCGAAATAACAAGTAGAAATCGAATTACAAGTTCTGGAAACTAAGAACAGAGAAGAACACAAAGAAAACCCGAAATATTAGGGGAAAAAACGTTTTTTTTTAGTCTTAACCCAACATTAGGTATTTATACTAAGTCTTAAAAACCCTAAAACGTCATGCGCAAAATAGTAAAAATGTGCAAGATAAGGTCCAGCTTGGTTAAGTCTTGGTCGAGTGCTGTGCTCAAACAGACGAAATCAAGAATGCATTTTTCTGAGATGAGCTTGAGTAGTCCACTCGATTGCAGGGGCTCGAGCTGGGTTCTGAAACTTCAAGACGCCACCTTTTGTCTCTGCTTGATCATACAGCTCGAGCATGGGTACTCGAGCTGAGCTTCTACTCCATCTCCTGCTCAGACTCGATCACGTCTGCATGGGTATCCAGCACGGACTCGATCAGCATGNGATTGCAGGGGCTCGAGCTGGGTTCTGAAACTTCAAGACGCCACCTTTTGTCTCTGCTTGATCATACAGCTCGAGCATGGGTACTCGAGCTGAGCTTCTACTCCATCTCCTGCTCAGACTCGATCACGTCTGCATGGGTATCCAGCACGGACTCGATCAGCATGTCCCAGACAGCTTCTGCTCTGCACGGACTCGATCACCTCTGCATGGGTATCCAGCACAGACTCGATCAGCATGTCCCAGACAGTTTCTGCTCTGCACGGACTCGATCACGTCTGCATGGGTATCCAGCACAGACTCGATCAGCATGTCCCAGACAGTTTCTTCTCTACACGGACTCGAGCAGCATGCACCAGACAGCTTCTGGTCTAACTTCTCCAAAATCACCCGAAAGTACCTGTAACAAACCAAATATGCAGGATGTATGCGGACCTAATGCAAAACACTCTAAGTATGCAAAACTCGGAATAAATAACAAGAACGGGGTGAATAACACGTCAAAAACGTATGATTTATGCAAGCTAAAACGATGCAAAATGCAAACATATCATTTAACCCATAAACCGTAAGTGCATAGTTAATATGCAGCTGTAGTAGTACGGGGTCAAACCACAGGGAAATAGAACAGCTACACAGAGAATGCAAATGCAGATATAATCTAGGCGTAAAACAAAATGGTGAGATAAGAAATTATACAATAAATACAAGAATAAGAAATAAATATATTCTAAACTAAGAAAACAATTAAATCTAGACTAACATGTAAGACAATAAGCATAAGAAAATAAATCTAAATCTAAATATTTACAGAAGGTGGGGTGATGATCCAAATCAAGGAGTCTAAGCCTATAATTCATGTTTTACCTAATTAGTCCATATTTCTCACTCTAGGGAATTTTTATGCGTTGCTAGTCCACTCTCGTGGTAAGATAGATTTTTTATTCAGATCCACTCTCGTGCTCACTGAATACGCATTTCATACAATCTCATCATCGAGTACTAAGTTTCCTTAGACTCTCTTCTCAAGGATACAAAGTGAAAAACAGATTTGTTTCTAAAGCATACTCCACTCTCGTGGCAGAATACTCCTAAGATATTCGGTCTAACTTGGCCAAAGCTAGATCTACTATTAACTCCACTAATCAACAAATTCAATCTAACTATGACTCTCTAGTGCACAGATCTGAAAGTCTAATCCACTCTCATGGTATTAGAACATTTCTGAACATACAATCACACCTACTGGATTCGATTGTACACTTGAGTATCTCCCATAAGAGAATTCTCAGCATTAAAATGCGCACTACAGTAGCAAGATTGATTAAGAACATAAGCTAGATGAGGTATGAAGGATATTGGTGATGGAGATTTCAGAGCAGGGCAGTTTAAGGCTTTTTCACTGCGTAATCCTGCCCTTCGATATGTGCAGAAGGCACTTGCACTCACTTTCTTTGCCCGGTCTGAGATTGGGAACCTTCACGCTAGTGAGCTAGCCATGATCATTGAGGGTATCAAGCCAGTCTACACTCATTGTACCAGTGGATGTCAGATTGCAGGTGTCCGCCAGCCAGTGTGCCTTGGTGGCGTTTTAGCTCGGATGCGGCAAAATTTTGGCCAGATTGGTTTCCACACAAGGATGAAGACTCACATGATTAATATTGGTGGACTCATTACACCCATCTTGCTGCATTATCAGATTTAGCTTGGAGCTCCTGAGAGTCATGTTTTACGCCTCGATGGCTCTTATCTCTCTGTTAGCCGAGTGATTGCCGGATGCATCGGGGGATAACATCGTTTCTCGATTATGTTGCCTCAGCCCGAGCTCACCACTGTTCATGTTCCTGAGAACATACGTTTCTTACCTGCTACGGAGCATGAATTTGATGCATCAGCTCATCCACCACTTCGACCATACTCGATCAGGAGAATGAGGGAGAGCAGCCACGCCACTTCCCCTGGACATACCATTGGTAGTGAGCGCTATCACTATGAGCCTTTCGACGAGGCCAACTCCACCAAGCCGGTTCGCGTTGCACATCAGCATCTCCGCATTGTCCAGCGATGGAACAAGTGGCAAGACAAGAATTTTCAGAAGATGATGAGGGGGATGAAAGTTATGAGAGCTGAGATTAAGCGCTTATGCAGTATGATCGCTGGATCGAGTAGTTGCGACATCATCACATCACATTCTGCGGACGACACCGAGATGGACTCCACTATGATGCCTCACTGCGTATCATGCACTGAGATGCCAAGTTCCTCTATGGTGCCACCTGAAGCACCCCGCCCTTCCTCCCATGAGACTAGATGGCGTCACAAATGCCGCGCTACACGCTCCCCTTCTGTGGACTCGAGCAACCCATCTCTGTCATTGGGTACTTCAAGAATCCGTTGAGTTTTAGTAAGACCAGTTTTGATTTTTCTTTGTTTTCTTTATTTTATTTTCTCTTTTATTTTTACAATGTTTTTCTTGGATTTATTTCCACCGGGTCGGTGAAAAATACGTCTGGGGGAGAAATCGTAAATTTCTAACTTTTTTTTCATTTCTTCAGGTTTTATTTTCTATTTTTCTTTGTTATGTATTCTAGGAAATAAGATTGTTGTACTCTTTTTCCCTTTGCCATGGTTCAATAACGCATGGCAAGGTTTTTAGTGATGGCAACAATTTGAACTTTATCATGATGTTATCTATGCTAATATTTCTTTTATGCTTTTCTTTGAGAACTAATAATTTTTTCGAACAGAAGATTGGAAAACCCATGAACAGCTCAACAAACCCCAAAAGGACCATTCCTTCGGAGACTTAGACAACTCAGAGTTGATTCCTTATTTTTCTACATAAACCATCTCAGTTTGGAATTTGCGACACATGAAACGTGACACCTCTATGAGACTCTGCAAGACCCGTCTACGTGAGTATATTTCCCTTCTTCCTTCCCTTCTGTAAGAAAAAGAAAAACAAAATAATATAGGTAAGAAAGAAGTGAACCAGGCATTGGAAGCTACCACTTTTAATGTTCGTGTCTCATGGAAACCTGTCTAAGAAAAGAAAAGAAAAGGTGATTGATACAAAAAAATAAAATGATACCCTAGAGAAGTAGGGAAAAATCAATTGACCTTGAAGCGAGAAAAGGGAGAAGAAAGGAAATGTATCACGACAGTCTTGAGCTTACAAAAATCCGAAAGAGTAAGTATGGATCAATAGTTTCATACTTGGAAACATTATTGAGCTTACAAAAATCCTAGATATCATTTCTACACATTTGAAAACATTGTAGCCGTCATTGCATTTCAATAAAGTTCTTCAGTTCTTAGGTGAATCTATTGTTCTTTCTGTTCATACTTTAATTTTTGTCTAGAGTATAGTAGATCTACAAATCCAAAGGACAAACCTTGTTTCTCTAACCCATTAGAGGCAAAGGTTTAGATCTTTTAGATCACTTAGGGTGGTGATCTATGATGGGATCTATGTCCTAGGATTCATTTATGTTCTTAATCAATCTTGCTACTGTGGTGTGCACTTTAATGCTGAGAATTCTCTTATAGGAGATAGTGTACAATCGAATCCAGTAGGTGTGATTGTATGTTCAGAAATGTTCTAATACCATGAGAGTGGATTAGACTTTCAGATCTGTGCACTAGAGAGTCATAGTTAGATTGAATTTGTTGATTAGTGGAGTTGATAGTAGATCTAGCTTTGGTCAAGTTAGATTGAATATCTTAGGAGTATTCTGCCACGAGAATGGAGTATGCTTTAGAAACAAATCCGTTTTTCACTTTGTATCCTTGAGACGAGAGTCTAAGGATGCTTAGTACTCGATGATGGGACTGTATGAAATGCATATTCAGTGAGGACGAGAGTGGATCTGAATATAGAGCCTAGCTTACCACGAGAGTGGACTAGCAACGCATAAAAATTCCCTAGAGTGACAAATATTGACTAATTAGGTAAAAACATGAATTCTACGCTCTTTTTCGCATTTTGAGAGATTGTTACACTCTTTTCCTCGTTCATACGTTCAATAACATATGGAAAGGTTTTTAATGAGGTAGCAATAGAACTTGTTAATTATGTTATTTGTGTTAATGTTTGGATGCTTTGTTGGATAGTGTTTGATTTTTACTAGGTGTGGTGATGATCCAAATCAAGGAGTCTAAGCCTATAATTCATGTTTTTACCTAATTAGTAAATATTTGTCACTCTAGGGAATTTTTATGCGTTGCTAGTCCACTCTCGTGGTAAGCTAGACTCTATATTCAGATCCACTCTCGTGCTCACTAAATACGCATTTCATACAGTCCCATCATCGAGTACTAAGCATCCTTAGACTCTCGTCTCAAGTGAGATAAGGGAGTAGATCTTTTAGACCACGAGGGTGGTGGTCGATGATATGATCTACTTTTAGGGTTTAATAAATGTTTGATTGTTCTTAATCGATCTAGGTACTCTAGTGTGCACTTTAATGCTAAGTATTCTCTTATGGGAGATACTTAAGAGTACAACAGAATCCAGTAGGTGTGGTTGTATGTTTAGAAGTGTTTGATGCCACGAGAGTGGATTAAACCTTCAGATATGTGCACTAAAGAGTCATAGCTAGTGTCGAATTTGTTGTTTGATAGAGTTAATTATAAATCTGGCTTTGGCCAAGTTAGATTGAACATCTTAGGAGTATTTTTGCACAGGAGTGAAGAATAGTTTAGAAACAGATCTATCATTGACTTTGTATTCTTGAGGCGAGAGTCTAAGGATGCTTAGTACTCAATGATGGGACTGTATGAAATGCGTATTCAGTGAGCACGAGAGTGGATCTGAATATAGAGTCTAGGTTGCACAAGAGTGGACTAGCAACGCATAGAAATTCCCTATAGTGATAAATATAAACTCATTAGGTAAAACATAAACCCTAGATCTAGATTCCCTGAAAAGCGACTGTCACCCAATTCCATGTAAATATTAGGTTAGTTTAATTAATTGCTTAATTTATTTTATGCTTTTATTTATTTCATGCATGTTAGCTTAGGAACCCCAACCCCCATATCTTCATTATGCTTAGATTAGATTTAGATATGTATTCTCTGTGTGTTATTCTCAGTCCCTGTGGATCGACCCCATACGTACTACGATTACATTTAACTGTGCACTTGCGGTATTATCGGGTTAAACTCTCGAGACTTACATCTCGGGTGAAACCTGAGAAAAGGTGTAAAAACCTCCTCATCAGTGAACACTTACTCTTTCGGATTTCTGTAAGCTCAAGACCGTCTTGGTACCTTTCCTTTCCTCTCCCTTTTCTCACTTCAAGGTCGATTGATTTTTTCTACTTTTCTAAGGTATCATTTTTTTTTCTATCAATCGCCTTTTCTTCTCTTTTCTTAGATAGGTTTCCATGAGACGCGAACATTAAAAGTGGTAGCTTCCAATGCTCGATTCACTTCTTTCTTACCTATATCCTTTTCTTTTTCTTTCTTCTTTTTTCTTTTTCTTACTGAAGAGAAGGAAGAGGGGAAATATACTCACATAGACGAGTCTTGCAGGGTCTCATAGAGGTATCACGTCTTATGCATCTTAAGCCCCAAATAGAGAAATTAAAGGTTCATTACAGTGAGAAGTTGACTCCGATGCCAAAGTATTAGAAGGAACAATCCTTTTGGGGTTTGTTGATCCATTCATGGGTTTTCCACGTTTACTAGTAAAAATCAAACACTATCCAACAAGGCATCTAAACATTAACACAAATAACACAATTAACAAGTTCTATTGCTACCTCATTAAAAACCTTTCCAAATGTTATTGAACTTATGAACGTGGAAAAAAGTGTAACAATCTCTCAAAAATACGAAAAACTTACGGTAAAACTTACATCAAGAGATGTCAAGGAAAAGAATTACCTCAGCTGATCGCAAGACTCTCCCCCCCCCCCCCCACCCCCCACACACTTATTTCACAACGTCCGCGTTGTGACATAAGATCATAGAAGGGAAAAGCAAGAGAAATACTTACAGTAATTCTCTTATCGGGATGTGGATTAGCAGCTTCCACATGTACAAGTCCTTGATTTGAATTTTTTTTTTTTTAATTGACTGGTGATTCACCTGAAAATTTAAACACTAAAACATGAAAATGAATAAAGAAAAATATGTAAAAAAATCAAGTGCTCATTTAACGTTGCAAGCTTGACGACCTCGTGGAATGGTCAGATGATCGTGGAGATGATGGCTGGGATGTTGCATGGTGTTCCCTTGAATAGCTTGTTTCAGAATTGGATTGGTGGTTTGATCTCTCCCCAGCAGGAATGTACTCATTAATTTTAGATTTTCCACCAAAAGAGCTCCTTCTTGAGTGCGAACGCGAGGTACCTTCAGCTAGTGTTGCTTCGTATAACACATCTCTATTCACGTATGTGAGCGAGATTCTTTGATTTGGCCAATCGATGACTGCTCCGACCGTTGCTAGAAATGGTCTACCGAGGATGAGCTGATTGTGATCATCTCCTCTTATGTCGACTACATGGAAGTCGGTAGGAATTCGGCAATTATCGATCCATATGATCACATTCTCAGCTACTCTGTATGAGCGCATCTCATGAGCATCAGCAAGTCTGATCCGAACATTTGATTTTTTCAGCCCGTGAACTCCCAATGTCTTTGCTTGCTCAGCCGTCATGACGTTTATGCTAGCTCCTGAATCGCATAGAGCATTGTTAAACGTGCGACCGAGTATAGAGCATTTCACCTTGTATTGTCCGGAGTCCTCTCTTTTGGAGATTGTTTTGATCGGTCCCTTCAGCTGTGTGTCAATGTAGAGCTCTTCGATCTCCTTGATTGTCTCTTTGGTATCAGTAAAGTACAGATCGTGGTTGTACTTGAAAAGGGCTTTCTCAAACGTATAATCCTTCGGCAGTGAGAGAACAAGTCGCCTAAACATCCGGAGTTTCTCCACGTTGATTTTTTTTTAAGAACCAAGCTACGTCGATGCTCTTCGTAGGTGACAAAGGATGACTAAGGTAGGGGGTTGCTGAAGATCGAACCCCTCTGAATAACTTTTCAGCATCATAAATCGTCTCATTCGTTCCTACAAAACATTCCCATAGAGAGTATCTTTTCCAAGCGTCTTTGAATGAGAACGACTCGGGGATGCTCTTGACTAATTCTTCAAAGCGCTTCTTGTTGGCAGGATCGATGAATCTTGTCCTTCGCTGCTTTGTGATCGAGTTACAGCTCCGTATGATCTCATAATCAGATCCGTCGTTTCCTTGCTAATGATTTCGACATCGATATGTTATCAAGGAGGTGTCCATAACTTCGTCCGAACGAAGGTTGATCATGATGGATCGATGCTGACATCCTGCGTAATGTCCAACCATCGTTGCAGGTCGATGGGGAGGTCTAGAGCTTGAGGAAGGAACACCATCAGTTCAATTGGTCAAACAAAGAAGTCTAGTGGCTCTGGAATCGACCCTGATTGGTCGATGTAGACCTCCGAAAATTTGTTCTGGACGGGAATCGACGGTGATTGGCCGATGTGATGGACCGATGGTCTCAGAATCGACCAAGACTGGTCGGTTCTCTGGTCCGGTGTTCTGCTCGGGACTTTCTGTGATGTCCATATCGATCCCTACTGGCCGATTTCTGGGTAGAGTTTTCTCGTTTTTGCCTTTTTCGGTTGACTTTTCTCCTCTACTGATGTTGTTCTTTAGGGTTATGATGTTCACAAACTCCTTAGGGTTCATCTCAGGCTTTCCAGGAAGCATACCATGCAGTCTTTGTGAAGATGAAGCGAGTTGGGCGGTTTGTGTTTCTAGTACATTGATGTGGGAAGCGATTCCCTCGAACTTGTTGTTCAATTCGTTGCATCATCTATGAACGTTCTTGAAACCTTGAGAGATCTCTACTGAAGCCTTCGTCTGCCCTTCGAGAATGCTTCTCAGCATTCCTTCATACTTCTCCTCATTTGGTTGTTGATTTGCTCCTCCTTGTCATTGATACTGTTGTGGTACAAAAGATGGCTTGATGAACTGAGTTGTCAGTCTAAAACCTCCTTGTTGGAATGAAGGAGCTGCTGTCCTCATTGGTGGGTACGTCTGATCTTGTGGATTCTCCACATTGTTGCTTCGATACGAGAGATTAGGGTGGTTTCTGTAGTTAGGGTTAAAACCACCTTGTCGGAAGTTACCAACGAAGCTCACCACACATTCGTTGTCTTCCTTTGTATCTCCATCGGCTTGTACCCTTGCAGCATCCAACTCGTCTAAAAAGTGGACATGCCTCCTTGTCACTTGTAGCACTTTATCCAACTTCTTGTTTAATGCTCCTATATCAATTATTATCTTGTCATCTCCGTCATCAGCCATGCTATGATCTCGGCGATCATATTCTCCTCCACAGTTAGTATCACTTTGTGCCATATTCTCCACTAGAGTCATTCCATGTTCAGCATCTTGCCCCATATTCTCCACTAGAGCAGTTCGCAGTATTTAGGCAAGAGTCCTCTGTAAAAAGTGTTCAGCAGCGACTATTCACTAAATCCATGGTGTGGACATTGGGATAGATATCCCTTGTAACGCTCCCATGTTTCTCCAAAACTTTCCGACCCTTTCTGCACATAACTCGATATTTCGTTACGAAGTCGGGCAGTTCGAGAACTTGAGAAGTACTTTGCAAGGAAAGTCTTTTTGCATTGTCCCCATGTTAGGATCCACCCAGGTGGTAGACCCTTCTCCCATTGTTGTGCTTTGTCTCCCAAAGAAAATGGGAATAGACGCAGCTTTAGAGCGTCCTCCAAAACTCCATTGATTTTCACAGTGCCACACAGCCTATCGAATTGATCTAGGTGATCAATTGGATTCTCTATAGGTAACCCATGAAACTTGTAATCAAGCCAGACTTGATTTCAAAATTGTTGTTCGGCACTGGTGGGGCAAGAATTCCAGATCTTTGAGCCACAGTAGTAGGCTCATCGATTGCACCAATAGTCGGGATGACTCTTGGTTGGCGTGCAGCCACTCGACGTGCATCGCCATCAGCTTGAGCAACATTCTCAACCCTTGGAATGTCCTCAAAGTTTTCAGCAGGTAAGTCAATTCTTTGCTACTCCATCTCTTTTCTTCTTTTCTTTTCTTTTCTACCCTGTCTTTCGATTTGCTTGATGTCGCGGATTTGATCAGCTTGTTGCTCTTTCCTGCGACTCCTTAAATGCATGCACCTAAAAATAAAAATAATAGAAGTCAGTAAAACATACAAACCTAGTCATAGATCTGCACCAAAACTCTATGGCTATTGCTTATTTCCCCGGCAACGGCGCCAAAAACTTGGTGCGGAGGTTTTTTAGATCTCCTTACAGGTTTCACCCGAGAAGCAATCTCGAGAGTTTAATCCATAAAACCGCAAGTGCACAGTTAATATGCAGCTGTAGTAGTACGGGGTCGAACCACAGGAAAGTAGAATAGCTGCACAGAGAATGCAAATGCAGATCTAATAAGGCGTAAAATAAAATGGTGAGATAATAAATTATAAAATAAATACAAGAGTAAGAAATAAATAAATTATAAACTAAGAAAACAATTAAATCTAGACTAACATTCAAGACAATAAGCATAAGACAATAAATCTAAATCTAAATATTTACAGAAGGTGGGGTGATGATCCCAATCAAGGAGTCTAAGCCTAGAATTCATGTTTTTACCTAATTAGTCAATATTTGTCACTCTAGGGAATTTTTATGTGTTGCTAGTCCACTCTCGTGGTAAGCTAGACTCTATATTCAAATCCACTCTCGTGCTCACTAAACGCATTTCATACAGTCTCATCATCGAGTACTAAGCATCCTTAGACTCTCGTCTCAAGGATACAAAGTGAAAAACGGGTTTGTTTCTAAATCATACTCCACTCTCGTGGCAGAATACTCCTAAGATATTCGGTCTAACTTAGCCAAACCTAGATCTACTATTAACTCCACTAATCAACAAATTCAATCTAACTATGACTCTCTAATGCACAGATCTGAAATTCTAATCCACTCTCATGGTATTAGAACATTTCTGAACATACAATCACACATACTGGATTCGATTGTACACTTGAGTATCTCCCATAAGAGAATTCTCAACGTTAAAATGCGCACTACAGTAGCAAGATTAATTAAGAACATAAATGAATCCTAGGACATCTGTCCTATCATTGATCACCACCCTAAGTAATCTAAAAGATCTAAACCTTTGCCTCTAATGGGTTAGAGAGGCAAGGTTTGTCCTTTGGATTTGTAGATCTACTCTACTCTGGACAAAAATTAAAGTATGAACAAAAAGAACAATAGATTCCTCTAAGAACTAAAGAACTTTATTGAATATAAATGACGGCTACAATGTTTTCAAGTGTGTAAAAATCTCTCTAGGGTTCTCCTCTTCTCTAAGTGTTTACAAGTGATATATATAGGCTTAGGGTCTTCTGGACTCTGAAAACTCAAGTTTTTTTAGCTCTACAAAAGTCTCCAACCAAAAACAAGAGATCAGTTCGTCTTAGATTGCATTGTTGTGAAGATCCCTGATTTTTAGGTCTGGAATCTACCCTGACAGGTCGATTCCTTGGGTCGATTCTGGCTCCCTCTTCTATACTGGTCAATGCAAGCTTCGGGAAGTTTCCAGAGCTAAATATCGACCCCTATAGGTCGATGCTACTGTCCGACTCTGAGCTTCTTCGCCCTTCTTCAATCCTTCTCCGAAAGTGCGTGAGCCAAGTGTTGATGTTAACTTTCCCATTGGTTCCAGAGAGCTCCAGAAACACTATAAACATCGGGTTTTAACTCCAGGTACCTAGAAACATTTAAACACAAGAAAACACACTAGAACTACACTAAATGTTAGTCATAGGACATGAAACTAACATATTATGAATCATGAAAACATGTAAAATATGGTCTTATCACCTTGTAGCGTCCCATGTTTCTCCAAAACTTTCCGATCCTTTCTGCACATAGCTCGATATTTCGTTACGAAGTCGGGCAGTTCGAGAACTTGAGAAGTACTTTGCAAGAAAATTCTTTTTGCATTGTCCCCATGTTAGGATCGACCCAGATGGTAGACCCTTCTCCCATTGTTGTGTTTTGTCTCCCAAAGAAAATGAGAATAGACGTAGCTTCAGAGCGTCCTCCGAAACTCCATTGATCTTCACCGTACCACACAGCCTATCAAATTGATCCAGGTGATCAATTGGATTCGCTATAGGCAACCCATAAAATGTGTTGCCTTGCACCATAGTAATCAAGCCAGACTTGATTTCAAAGTTGTTGTTCGGCATAGGTGGTGCCAGAATTACAGATCTTTGAACCACAATAGTAGGCTCATCGATTGCACATTTAGTCTGAGCGACTCTTGGCTGGCGCGCAGCCGCTCGACGTGCGTCAACATCAGCTTGAGCAACATTCTCGACTTTTGGAATGTCCTCAATGTCTTCAGCTGGTAAGTCAATTCTTCGCTGCTCCATCTCTCGTCTTCTTTTCTTTTCTTTTCTAGCTTGTCTTTCGATTTGCTTGATGTCGCGGATTTGATCAGTAGACTGGTCTTTCCCGTGACTCCTTAAATGCATGCACCTGAAAATAAAAATAAAAGAAGTCAGTAAAACAATAAAAACCTAGTCTTAGATCTACACTAAAACTTTATGGCTATTGCTTATTTTCCCGGAAACAGCGCCAAAAACTTGATGAGGAGAATGTTTACACATTTCTTCACAGGTTTCACCCAAGAAATTAATCTCGAGAGTTTAACCCATAAAACCGCAAGTGCACAGTTAATATGCAGTTGTAGTAATACGGGTCGATCCCCAGGAAAATAGAATAACTATACAGAGAATGCATATGCAGATCTAATATAGACGTAAAACAAAATGGTGAGATAAGAGATCATAAACTAAATAAATACAAGAATAAATAAATTATAAAGTAAGAAAACAATTAAATCTAGACTATCATTCAAAACATAAAGAATAAGAAAATAAATCTAAATCTAAATGTTACAGTAGGTGGGGTGATGATCCAAATCAAGGAGTCTAAGCCTATAATTCATGTTTTTACCTAATTAGTTAATATTTGTCATTTTAGAGATTTTCTATGCTTTGCTAGTCCACTCCCGTGGTAACTAGACTCTATGTTCAGTCCCACTCCCATGGTGAAAGAACACGCATTTCATACAGTCCCATCACTGAGTACTAAGCGTCCTTAGACTCCCGTCTCAAGGATACAAAGTGAGAAATATATTTGTTTCTAAAGTATGCTCCACTCCCGTGGTAGAATACTCCTAAGATGTTCAGTCTAACTTGGCCAAAGGTAGATCTACAATTAACTCTATTAATCAACAAATTCAATCTAACCATTACTCTCTAGTGCACAGATCTGAAAGTCTAATCCACTCTCATGGCATTAGAACATGTCTAAACATACAATCACACCTACTGGATTCGATTGTACACTTGAGTATCTCACATAAGAGAATTCTCAGCATTAAAGTGCACACTACAGTAGCAAGATATATTAAGAACATAAACGAATCCTAGGACATAGATCCCATCATTGATCACCACCCTAAGTGATCTAAAAGATCTAAACCTTTGCCTCTAATGGGTTAGAGAGGCAAGGTTTGTCCTTTGGATTTATAGATCTACTCTACTCTATATAGTAATTAAAGTATGAATAGAAAGAACAATAGATTCACCTAAAAACAGAAGAACTTTATTGAATTGAAATGACGGCTACAATGTAGATCTCAAGAGTAAGGGTTTTCAAGTGTGTGGAAATGATATCTATGGTGGCTCTCTTTTCTCTAGGCGTTTACAAGTGATATATATAGGCTTAGGGTCTTCACGACTCTGAAAACTCGAGTTTCTTTAGATCCACAAAAGTCTCCAACCAAAAACAAGAGATCAGCTCGTCTTAGATTGCATTGTTATGAGAATCCCTGATTTATCGGTCTGGAACGACCCTGACAGGTCGATTCCCTGGGTCGGTTCTGGCTCTCTCTTCTGTACTGGTCGATGCAAGCTTCTGGAAGTTTCCTGGGCACAATATCGACCTTTACTAGTCGATTCTACAGTCTGATTCTGAGCTTCTTCGTCTCTATGAAATCCTTCTCCGAATGTGCATGAGCCAAGTGTCGGTGTTAACTCTCCCATTGGTTCCAGAGAGCTCCAGAAACACTATAAACATCGGGTTTCAGCTCCAAGTACCTAGAAACATATACACACAAGAAAACACAATAGATCTACAAGAAATGATAATCAAAAGACATGAAACTATCATATTATGATGCATGAAAACTTGTAAAATATGATGTTTTCACTAAATTCATGGTGAAGTACATGTAGTTTGTTCAAAGTTATTCCTTCTCATTACGCTAGAAGAGTATTGGTACGATAAGATAATGTTAGATACGAGTTCGAATTTAGATATAATTTATCTGCTTCGCTAATCTAAACTTTGTTTGCTTGAGGACAAGCAAAGAGATAAGTCTGTGGATTTGATAGGTTTTTATGCATTCATTTAGCTTTTAGTTTTATGCATTATAATCATCATTTAGGATAGTTTCAGTTTGTTTGCATATGTTTATGTATTTTTAGGTACTTGGAGTAAAATGAAGGTGTTTAAGATGTTTTCAAGAATATATAGATATCATACAAGAACGGCAAAGCATCACACCTCAACTACGAATGGTTACAGAAGATTGCCTTGAAGAGAAACCCAAAATCGGACCCCGAAATTGACCAATCATGGTTGATGTCGAACCCAGAAAAAACCTGAACTAGAATCGACCAAGACTTGCCGATTTCCACAAATCAGAGAAATTCCCGGACCTTCACATCGACCCATAGGGGTCGATTCTGCTCCGACTAAAAAGGGATTTTCGACACATGGCAACTAAGGACTTGAAATATTCTATTCTGGTGCTTTTGCAACCCTAGAGTTTCGTTTTGGATGCCTCCAGGAGCCTAAAAACTATATAAACATGTTGTAAATGACAGACACAAGTGAGCTGTTTTAGAGAGGAAAACCCCAAGGAGAAATTCCATTTCTAGCTCTTGTTCTTGACGTTTTTGATGGATCTACATTAGTTCTTCCATCCTCTGCAATTATTTATCTCTTTCTCTTTTATTCTACAATCATTATGTTTTCTATTTCATCTCCATTTATTGTTATTAGCAAAAGCATGAGCGAGTAGATCTAGAGATATTTCGGGTGACTGATGAGGAACGAGATCTATTAATTAGGGTTTGATGTCTTGAGTTCTTAATCTGTTTAGCTTCCCTTTTAATGAATTTGTAATGCTAGATTTGTTCTTATGGGAATAATCTAAGAGTTAGGTTGAATCCAGTAGGTGGGCTTAGTGTTTAGAAACTCTACTAGTCACGAGAGTGACCAAAGGTTTTAGATCTGCATTTTTAGGGTTATAGCTATTCGATAATTCTATTCTTAATTTATGTGCTTAACTAGATTAGCTCTGATCAAGTTAATTTAACATCTTAGAATTTAGATGTCACGAGAGTGAATCTAACCTTTGGAATTAAATAAATTATGAGCTTAATTACCTTCATAGGGATATGACAGTTAATTAGGTTAGTGAAAAAGGATTGTTTTCATAACTTGTGAGAAATGCACGGGAGTGATTTCTTGCAAAGAGTTTAGCTTACCACGAGAGTGGACTAGACGAATTTATTTATCCTTAGGCTTATAGAAACTCGCAATAGGGAAAAAGACATCATTCTCAGATTAGTTGATTTTCGGAAATCATTCATTCACCTTAGAGATCGTTTGTTTATTTATTGATTTTCATTGTTTATCTTGTCGTATTTTTATTAGTAATTTTTTACGATTAGTAGCTAGAAACAAAACCCCAAAACCTTTATCAATAGCTTAGATTAGATTTATTCTTGTAATTCCTTTGTAGTTATTCTCAGTCTTTGTGGATCGACCCCGTACGTACTACGATTGCATTACTGTGCACTTGCGGTATTATCGTGTTAAACTCTCAAGATTTGTATTTCGAGTGAAACCTGAGAAGAGGCATAAAAACCTCCTATTATCCACCATGTTCTTCATTGCTCCAAAGTTAAAATGACCTAGTCTTGCATGCCATCTCCATGTGTTGTTTTCGATCTTTGAATGAAAACAAACGGATCTTCCTATTTTCATCTTCGTTTTGTATAAACGATTCGGTGATCTTGTGACTTGAACGAGTACCTTTCTACTTGTATCCCATAGTGTAAGATAATCATCTTTCATCCTCACATCACAACCTCTTTCTGTAGCTTGACCAAGACTCAAAATGTTATGCTTTAACTCGGGTATGAAGTATATCTTCTTAAGGAGCCGTTGTTCTCCGGTTTTGGCAATAAAGATTATCGATCCTTTTCCTTCTATATTGACACATGAGCCATCTCCAAACCTCACCTTGCCCTTCACTCCTTCATTTATCTCAGAAAAAAAAGTTTGTTGCCTGGCATATGGTTACTTGCACCATTATCCAAATTCCAAACTCCATCGGCTTTGTTTTCCAGTTCGAACTTCTTCGGGTTAACTTTTTCTTCGTTTAGCAACACTACCTCATGCATATATAGTGCAACATCCGCTTCTTGTGTCTCCACTAGATTTGCTTCTTGTTGTTGTCTTCTCTCAGGGCAAGAGGATGCATAATGACCCGCCTTGTCACAACGATAGCATATTATTTTATATCGATATTTCTTTAGTTTTCCTCTATCTTTGTTTTGATTTATGGCTTCATTGGTTTGGTTTTGGGTATTGCCTCTCCCTCTTCCCCTACCACGACCACGACCTCCTCTCTCTCTTCCACGTCAGCCAAATCCACCATGCCAATTTTGTGGCTCTCCGTTTGTAAACATGAGTTTACTTTGATATTCGCTTTGTGTTTCTTCTCCTCTGCGTTCTTCATAGGATTTCAAGCGACCAACAATGTCTTCAAAGGTGGTCGTGTTATGATTTAACACTTGTTCTAGAGACGCCACTATGTGGATATATTTGTTTCGTGGAAGACTTCAGAGAAACTTCTTCACAATTTTTGGTTCCTCCATCGTTTATCAAAGTGCAACAGATTTTGTAGATAATTCAGATAACTTGCCCACAAAGTCATCTATTGAATCTAAATCTCTCATTGTTAATCTATCAAATTCTGCGTTTAACGTTTGTAGTCTTGCATCTCTAACACGGTCAGCTCCCATATGTCGAGATTTGATTGCTTCCCACCGATTGAAACAAGAGTGCGATAGCTACGTCGTTTTTCTGTGGCTCGGTGATATGCTCAAATTAATACCCTATAATGATACTAAAGCAGTTGCTGCAGTAAAGTTAGGGGTCGAACACAAGAACTCAAGAAAACTCACGCAATAGATGAAAGATGCAGATTGTGCTAAGCAAACAATAAATGATGAGAAAACAAATGATTGAATTAAACTTAGGTTGATTTATATGGGAGGAAACTAGGCTCAGGGAAATTCTCAGGAAATCAATGAAAGATAACAATTAATCAATTAAGGTTCAATTCGATTAAGCGCCGTTCTTGAACTCAAACACGAAAGTATAGTTAACCAACTGTCGTTGCGAAAACTAACTAAGTCTAAAGTCTAAAATTCCAAATCTCTTTGCAAATCCTACACAGTAAACCAGCAATCAATTCAAGTTTGATAAGTTCACAATTCGATTAAACCAAATCTCTTTGCAGATAATCCAATTGCTCACCCTAGGTTTTATTCAGATTACTCAATTGCACTGTCGTGCCTAATCGATTAATCTAGGTTCTATGTTCTAAGTGATCAGGTTAGAAATAGCTTTGAGAACAACCTATGGTGAAGAACTATTCAGATTTTGAACCCTAACAAATCAATCATCATAAATCAGAGAAATCCATATGAGAAAACCCTGAACCTAAAATGAGACTACTCAGACATGATAGATGAAACAAATAACATAACTGAATAAATCATGAAATTAAACAAAAGAATAAAAACAAGGGTTCGGGATCTTCTCTATGATGAACAGAGTCTTGGATCCGTCTCCCTCACAAAAGCTCTCAAGTTTCAATGGTGGCTCAAGAATAAATGGTGAAAAGTAAAGTCTGCTCCTCCCTCCCTAATTACTAAAATCTAGATTAAATAAAACCTAAAAACACGAGCTGGGCTTCTTTTGTAAACAAAGGGGATGATTGGGCTTCTTATGGGCTTCCTTGAAAATCTTTTCTGCGCGTTGATTACGTCGGTATCGATCGATACCATGATGGTGTCGATCGATGCTAAAGCTTCAAAACGGGTACTTTTTTCGGTTTGCTCCAAAAAGGCTCCAAATGTCTCCAAAATCTCCAATTTCGTCCCAAACGTGCTAAAACCTGAAAAAACTCTAAAATGATAGAAAAAGCACTAGAAAGACTCGATAAAACGACTTATATCATGGCTAAAAACGGGTAAAATCCATGACATATCAACTCTCCCAGACTTAGCCTTTTGCTTGCCCTCAAGCAAAACAGAAAACTAAGTTAGAGAAAGAGGTTTGAAAAACCTTAGAGATCTGACCTGTTACTGAAATCGCTGTAATGATCCTTTTTCTCAAGCGCCCACTGCTGCCTGATCAGCTCCAGATCTAACCACCATGTACTTCTCCGTAGGAACGGGTTGAAGGGTTCTGAAGTGAGTAATAGAGTGTGGTTATAAGTAGGTTCGAGAGTAGCGGTCAAAGTAGCGACGTTAGTCACAAGTTCTTGAAAGATCTAAGAACGGGTATGTTATAGTATCGATTCCTTGGTAAAATTCAACAACATTTATTGCTCTCCGGTAGTCTTTATCTCCCCCAGACTTATTTCATAATCAGTTCTTATTAGATTTCAACAGCGCAGGTTTATCTGAACAGCATATACAAATCAAGGTCCGAAGCGCGAGTATTGATAGTGTTTGCTACCGAATCCCCGGTTCTTACCCTCTTAATGTATCAAAAGTCTTAGGTGAATAATGGGGTCATAGGAAATTTTCCTACCCCTCACTTCAGGCCTTCGTGTGATCATTCCTTATCCAAGTAGAATAATGGGGTCATAGGAAATTTTCCTACCCCTCTACTCGGCGGAAATCATTTCATCTTTTATACAGATTTTACCTGTTTTATCGCAAATATGTATCCAACAATTTTCACGGGAGAGATATACCACAATTTTCAAGCATAATGGGTTCCTTAGCCAGATATGAATGATGAATCAAGCTCTAAGAACACTAACCGCGTAGATGAAGTGCAAAATTTGGCTAAAGCTTGTGAAGAACCTTGCTGGAGACATGGGTGATTTCTAGCTGGCTGGTTATCCCTTGGATTTTTCATTAGTCGAACTGAAACTAATCCTGTAACATTGGTCACTCAAAAGCAAAATCAGAACAACAAATTCAAGCAAAAGACAGATCTTCAAGTGGTTTTGACTCAATAAAAACATATAAATAAGAAAACAAAAAGTCAATGTCAGTGACTACCTCCCCCAGACTTAAGCAACACTGTCCCCAGTGTTTATCAAGCCCAGAGAAGGTGAAAGAAATCAAAGGACAAAACGAAATANACAGTGGTTACTCAAAAGCAAAATCAGAATAACAAAAACAAGCAAAAGACAGATCTTCAAGTGGTTTTGACTCAATAAAAACATATAAATAAGAAAACAAAAAGTCAATGTCAGTGACTACCTCCCCCAGACTTAAGCAACACTGTCCCCAGTGTTTATCAAGCCCAGAGAAGGTGAAAGAAATCAAAGGACAAAACGAAATAGGTCAAGAACAAGAGGTGTTACCATAGAGCGGTGGTATCGATCGATACCAAGGTGGTGTCGATCGATACGGAACAAGAACGACCATCCTTCTTCCCTGGACTAAGCGTTCTGTGTTGTTTTGTGTTTTTGTTTTTGAGTATAAATATCTGAATGGTCACCCAACGGAGGGTGATTCGCGAACAAATTACAGTGCTCGAACTGAAACCGCTTCTATAGTCAGTCCTGTTCCAGGAGAACTCACTCCGAAATAAGCTCCACAATCAGACATCTGCAGCTTCAAAGTTTTGCTCATCATATCCTCTTCTTTCTCTTTCATCTCCGTAGGAATGAGAATTCTAGCCTTAGAGAAAGGTTTCGAGGTTCCCTTGCACTTCACCTTATATTCGATCGAATTTCCATCACACTTCTGAGGAATCAAAGTGAAATTAGCAGCACCGTTGATCTTCTTGCTCGTCTCCTTCCTCTTTGCCTTGGTCTTCTCCACAACTTTCTTGGGGTGTTGGGGGGTTCATTTGAAACATCTGCGACTTTTGGTTCGTCATAAGACTCATCGAGCAGATCAATCATCAGAGTCTCGTCCGAGGCAATGGTGATGCACGAGACATGTCTGGGTGCTCCTCCAGAGGGAATGACATCGTAGAAGACGTCTCCGTCAATGCAAGAGAAAGAGATTCTCTTGTTATGCGTGTCCATGATCGCGCCAACAGTAGCCATAAATGGTCTTCCCAAAATCAAGGGCACCTTGGATCCTTGGCCCATCTCCACAACCTGAAAATCAGTAGGAATCAGACAATCTCCTATTTTAACAGGTAAATCAAGAATTATAGCGTAAGGGAGTGAGCTAGAAGAATCCGCGTATGTGAGAAGCGTGTTAAGAGATCTCATATCAGCTTTCAATCTCTCTGCAATCGCCCTCGACATGACGTTGACACTAGACCCTGAGTCAACGAGAGACTCCTTGAAGTTTACTTTAGAGATGGAGCATGGAACTGAGAATTTTCCTGGGTCTTCCCTCTTTGTCAACTGTCTCAGCGGTGGTGGTGTATCAGCAACGGGAGGTCCTGCAACCATTTTTTTTGACAAAAACTTGCTTCTAGCAGCCTCCCACTCCTCTCTTGTCAGCTTGGGAAGAACAGGGTAAGGTAGCTTTGGTTTGTATACCCGTTCCTCAACCATCTCTGTCCTTTTCTCAGTTATTGATGCAGCCTGCGAAGGGTATCGACCGATACCAGATGAGTGTCGATCGATACTGGAGTTTTGTATCGTCTCTGCAGGTTGGTGTCGATCGACACAGGTAGGGGTGTCGATCGATACGCGTGGGATGGCAGAATTCTTATCTTCATCTTCAGCAACCTTCGAATCTACAGCAGATCTTGGGAAGTGTCGATCGATACCTGGCAGGTATCGGTCGATACTAGTATCACTGGATACGAACACAGTCATCTCAGGCTCAAAATCCTCTTCTCTAGCGCTCGAGGTGATTGCATTGACATGTCCATGCTGTGGTTGAACTATCTTTTCCTTGACAGCTGCTGATGTCTGAGCTATTTGATTTTCCAGCATCTTCTGATGGATTTCGAGAGCGTTGATTCTCCCATTCATATTAGTGTATAAATTATCCAGCTTTCTATTGAAATTCACAGTCATTTTTTCTTGTCCCTGCAGAATTTGTTCCAAGAGGATCTCCGTCTTACTCTCTGTAGACCTCGGAGAATACGGTTGGTAAGCTGAATTACCGTATTGGCGAGTAAAATCACCGCCTTGAAGTGGTTTTTGGGCGAATTGAATGGCACCAAAATCAGATTGGTTACCTCCAGCCTTGTAACCACCTTGCTGATTGTTGTTGAAGCTTCGGTTGTTGTTGTAACCAAATCGCTGACCCTGAAAACCAGAACCACCAATGTAGTTAGCATCCTCTGCCTCATCTTCAATGTTTCCTACTTCCTCAGCAAAATGTACAGCCTTCTTCGTCTTTCCCACTAAGAGGTTGTGCATCATGTCCAGTTTCGCCTGAACCTCAGCAAACTGCGAACCGTCAGCAACACTGGCGAGCCGTTTCTGCTCAAAATCAGCATTCTTGGTGCTATTGCTAGACGCCAAGTTTTGAATCAGCTTCACAGCATCGGTTGGAATCCTAGTGTTGAAATTCCCGTTGCTTGCAGAATCCAGTGCCATCTGATACCGCCAATCAATCCCTCTGTAAAAGATCCCGAGTAGCTGAACTTGACTGAAACCGTGATGAGGACAGTCTCTCTGGTAGGATCTGAATCGCACCCAAGCAGTCTTGAGTGCTTCTGTTGGACCTTGAGAAAATTGAGAGAGCTTGTTCCTGAGCTCCTCCGACCTCGCATCGTCATAGAAATTGTTCAGGAATGCGTTCTTGGTCTCGTTCCAAGTAGCGAGAGATCCGGGAGGTAGCTGCTTCAGCCAGTAAGCTGCCTCTCCACCAAGAGAGTATGGAAAGAGCTTACAAAAGAGGTATTCATGTGGTACTCCATTTTACTTCATACTAGTGACCAAGTCCTCGAATTTCTCGATGTGATCCATAGGGTGCTCATGAGAAAGACCGGTGAAAGGGTGCTGTCCAACAAGAGTGAAGTAAGCAGGCTTCAGTTCAAAGTCATTCCTCTGGAAAGTCAGAATACGGATCGCTGCACGATTGGCATAGAATTGATCCGGTCGGTTGTAATCGCCAAGTGTCCGTTAAGCCTCGGCGTGAGGTTGACGTCCACCTTCCTCATCATGCACCAAACCATATGGAAGATCCATCTCAACTGTAGTCCTCTTCGTTGTCCGATTTGTGCGTTCAAGCTCTGCTAGCTCTGTGAGGAAGAGATTGATCAGTGGTGTGTCCTTCTTTCTCCTGGTGGTACGCTGATGCATACACCTGAAAATCAAAAGACGAGAAGATAAGTAACCAAAATTTAAAAATAGACGTTCAGTGTCGATCGATACCAATGGAGTATCGATCGATACTGACGACGAACTTAGACAAAATCGACAACTAAAATTCTAATGGTGAATTTTTAGAGTCCCCGGCAACGGCGCCAAATTTGATATGCTCAAATTAATACCCTATAATGATACTAAAGCAGTTGCTGCAGTAAAGTTAGGGGTCGAACACAAGAACTCAAGAAAACTCACGCAATAGATGAAAGATGCAGATTGTGCTAAGCAAACAATAAATGATGAGAAAACAAATGATTGAATTAAACTTAGGTTGATTTATATGGGAGGAAACTAGGCTCAGAAAAATTCTCAGGAAATCAATGAAAGATAACAATTAATCAATTAAGGTTCAATTCGATTAAGCGCCGTTCTTGAACTCAAACACGAAAGTATAGTTAACCAACTGTCGTTGCGAAAACTAACTAAGTCTAAAGTCTAAAATTCCAAATCTCTTTGCAAATCCTACACAGTAAACCAGCAATCAATTCAAGTTTGATAAGTTCACAATTCGATTAAACCAAATCTCTTTGCAGATAATCCAATTGCTCACCCTAGGTTTTATTCAGATTACTCAATTGCACTGTCGTGCCTAATNGTTAACCAACTGTCGTTGCGAAAACTAACTAAGTCTAAAGTCTAAAATTCCAAATCTCTTTGCAAATCCTACACAGTAAACCAGCAATCAATTCAAGTTTGATAAGTTCACAATTCGATTAAACCAAATCTCTTTGCAGATAATCCAATTGCTCACCCTAGGTTTTATTCAGATTACTCAATTGCACTGTCGTGCCTAATTGATTAATCTAGGTTCTATGTTCTAAGTGATCAGGTTAGAAATAGCTTTGAGAACAACCTATGGTGAAGAACTATTCAGATTTTGAACCCTAACAAATCAATCATCATAAATCAGAGAAATCCATATGAGAAAACCCTGAACCTAAAATGAGACTACTCAGACATGATAGATGAAACAAATAACATAACTGAATAAATCATGAAATTAAACAAAAGAATAAAAACAAGGATTCGGGATCTTCTCTATGATGAACAGAGTCTTGGATCCGTCTCCCTCACAAAAGCTCTCAAGTTTCAATGGTGGCTCAAGAATAAATGGTGAAAAGTAAAGTCTGCTCCTCCCTCCCTAATTACTAAAATCTAGCTTAAATAAAACCTAAAAACACGAGCTGGGCTTCTTTTGTAAACAAAGGGGATGATTGGGCTTCTTATGGGCTTCCTTGAAAATCTTTTCTGCGCGTTGATTACGTCGGTATCGATCGATACCATGATGGTGTCGATCGATGCTAAAGCTTCAAAACGGGTACTTTCTTCGGTTTGCTCCAAAAAGGCTCCAAATGTCTCCAAAATCTCCAATTTCGTCCCAAACGTGCTAAAACCTAAAAAGACTCTAAAATGATAGAAAAAGCACTAGAAAGACTCGATAAAACGACTTATATCATGGCTAAAAACGGGTAAAATCCATGACATATCACTCGGAGGATCCATGGTCGATTGCTTCCCACACCCTGTGTGCTTTAAGAACCACCTTCATACGCATAGACCACACTGTATAATTTGTGTTGGTTAACATCGGGAAAGGAATCGATGATGGGGTCCATTCCTTTGTCTTCTCACACCTCTTTGTTACGATCGTCTTCTTAGGTAAGAAGAAGGTTTTTTTTTTATTATTAAAAATTGTCGTGAAGAAAGAACTTTGTTGTCTTCTTCTTCTTAAAATCAAGACCTTCACGTGAAGAAAAAAACAATATATTTTTTTTCTCGGTGATTATGTTTTCGTTATGACTTTCTCTACAAGCTTCCTCCTCGTCACGATCGCTGCGTTGTCACGAGCACTTCTTCTCACGAACGTTTCGTCTTGCTAACGGTGCTTCACACTGACGCTACTTCACACGAACGTTTCTCTTCTTCTCCACTTGATCGTTCTTCTTGGGCAAGAAGAAAGCTCTGATACCAATTCATAGTTGATTTAAACACAAACTTTGTTTAACAAAAATACGATAACGAAAGAGATCATACGAACTTAAGAATTACTCTCTTATATTAGTGTTTAGAAAATATAACTCAAAAAACTAAACACAATTTTCTCTTCTCTCTTGTCGTTGTGTTTCTCTCTGATTTGGGATGATTCAAAAGGCTTGAATGCCTTGGTATTTATAGGAAGAAGTGGTGATGGGGTTGGTGAAAATCTTGGGGTTTGGTGACCTTCTTTTCTCCATTCAACAATTTGGTGTATCTCCTTTTCCCAATGTCAACATGTTTACCTCCCATTTGCTTTACACAAGTTAATATTGGAATTATCCAACATCTTGTTCCTACTGTCTTAGAATTACAACACAATTCATCCCCACAAAACCTACAAATAGTTTTTTTTTAGGATCATCTACTCTCAAGAATAAAATGCTCCCATACCTCGGCTCTTTTGCTATATTGCTTTTTAGGTTTTGGTGGCAGGGCAGAAGTGCTTGACCTCCTCTTACGTCTTGTGGGTTCTTCAGATATTTCTGGTGGTTTTTCAACTTCGGTGGTTTCATCTTCTGAAGTTATCTGCAAAACCAGCAAAACACATACACAATCCCATTCACAGAAAACAGAAACAATAGTCAAATACAATTCACATTCACATTCACTCACATTTATAGTCAAATACAATTCACATTCATAATCTGCAAAAGCAGTTAAACACATACACAATCACATTCGCAGAAAACAGAAATAATAGTCAAATACAATTCACATTCACTCACATTTATAGTCAACATACCATTCACATTAACAATCTGCAAAAGCAGCAAAACACGTAGGACATCACATGAACTTAATAAATTCCTAAATACAGAAAAAATCACATCTCGTTGTTGTTGTGATCATTTCGCATCAAAAAAAGTTTTATTAATAGTGGACTCATTTACTAGAGAAGAGGAAGAAAGAAGAAGAATCAAAAGTCTTTTAAATTTCTTCACAGATCCTCTGGACCATTGATGTCCTTTAAAAACAAAAACCAGAAGATGGGTTTAGTGATATAGTTATTAAGTGACATATAAATAAACGTGACCTTATTCTCGAGCATGGCATTGTCAGGGTCTTGTTCAGTATTCTTGCTCGAACATCTCAGAGAGCTTTATTTGCATCCCCATGCTGGGAGTATCCACCGATCATCACTGTCCATGTCACAACATCCCTTTCCTTAGGGGAAACTGAATCAAACATAGCACGCGCAGTATCAACCTCTTTGCACTAAGCGTACATGTCAATCAGTTGATTAATGACCATATTTTCTTCTGCTGTCAATGACTGTCCTAGGGATGACTCTGCAGCTGTTACGCCCATAGTTAGCGAGGATGTAATTCACCATAGAGAGAAGAAAACCTAGTAAGCGTTCAAGATTGTATCTTAAGCGAAGGCGAAAGCAGAGAAAGGTTAATTTCCAAAAAGTTGACTGTGATGCACCTTGTATAACTTGTACAAATGGTAACGTTTTAACTGGGAATGAAGCTGATAAAAGGAATCTGCACATGGGTGTAAATGGAAGTTTCATTGATTTTGCAAAGCAGGTAATTTACGTAAAATGATTTGTGCAATCAAGTTATAGTTGAAAATTCACAAGTTTAAGCATAAATTTTGTTGCTTAAAATTTACTAAGACCAGTATAAATTGCTCATGATTTTCCCCAGCCTTAAAAGATTGATGGGGAGTTTTTGTTTTTTTTATTTTTTTTTTATTTTTTTTATTTGATGCATTTTTACAAACAGTAGCATCTATCTTGTTGGTATTAGTAGGTATTAATATTCTTCCTGACACTTCATTACCTTCAAATTTGACAACCTGTTCTTGTCCATGGAAGATTTAATCACTGATTTTGTAGGCTAAACAAGTTAAAAGAAAGAAGCAGTTTGAGTTTGGCAACTCAGAAACGTTTTCAGTTATACCACCAAAGTTAATCCTTCAGTGATTTGAACATGTTCAATGACTTGTAGCAACGTTAGCTTAATAGGAATTATATGTGGTCTCTACTCCATACAGTTTTTCTGCACTGAGTCTGATTCCTTAATCCTTATGATATACACACATTTTGAGGCCCAACTGCTCTGATTCAAAGTTCTTAATGAACCATATATTTGGTGAAGGAAACGCTTGGTCAATGGCGCCATCTCATGGCAAAGGCAATTGTCCCAGTGGATCTATTTGCTTGTAAGCCATGCATTTGTCCCCATAAGTTCTGTAACTTTTCATACCTTAAATCCTTGACACACGTTCTTATTTTACTTTTGAGTATATTTTGAGAATCGGAACCGGCTTCAGTATACTAAGTTGATTTTTAATTGTCTGAATAAGAAATCTTAATTAGTTCTATTTTATTTTGGTTTAGTTCAACACAAAAGGATACCTACCTGGGATTCTATCTAATCTTTCAAGAAAACTAAAGTTATTCTGAAACTTTGAGCACGTATTCAAATAATGTACACCATACATATAAGTAGTCTGCAATGACTTAGATTAAAGGCACTAATCCAGAAAGTTAGATTAAATAAAAATAAACCTCTTTCAGAAACACAATATCATAAACCAAATAAAATCATACTTGTTTACAAAGAAATACATTTAAAAAAAAAAAAAAAAAACACACACACATTACACATTAGTAAGCCACGGGCGGGTCGTTCGCTTATACATATCGCTCCAATCCCATACATGTTTTGCATGACTCAGATAGTCGTCTCTTGCTTCATCATTGGTAGCTAAATACACATTGTATCCGTGCTTTTTCAACACACTTAATATTACCCCAAAATCACGGTCACTAGAAGCTAGTAGTATGTTTTTAGTGTGTTGGGCTGTTACTAATTCCAGAATCTTTTGTAAAATAATCCTATCAGCTACATCCATCGGTCGCTGAAATGGTGTAACTATGTTTGTTGATTTCTGAACTGAATCACCACACGTCTCGCATGTGCGTTTTCGCATGGGTGCATCAAAAACCGAGACATTTTTGCCTTGCAAATACTTTCTATGATAAAAGATAAAAGGAACATTAATATTTCCTACAGCATACTTCTTTGTGGCGAGATGATACTTTGCGTTAGTGGTTTGTAGAGAATGATTGATGTTGTCAATCAAATCAGGCATGAACTTCCGTTCCATAACACGAGTGTTTTCAAAATCCCAAAAAAAGTGTATTTGATAATCAAGATCCGCTAAAAAGAAAAAGAGGAAAAAAGAAAGACTCAGATAAAAGTAGAGTCAAACTATTAATATTTGATTAAGTGCATAAAAGAAATAGAGATAGAGAAAGATATCTTACAATTGGCCATGATTTTGAAGCGAACAGAACCGAACCCTAAGAAATTAAGAACAGAGCAAAACCATTAGAAATCAGAAACAGAACTAAACATGGTGCAACAAGAAAAAAACACTAAACAGATATAAAAAGCAACAACCAGGTAGAAGGGAAAAAAAAAATAGTCACATTCACAGAAAACAGAAACAATAGTCAAATACAGTTCACATTCCCATTCACATTCAGTCACATTTATAGTCAATACCATTCACATTCACAATCTGCAAAAGCAGCAAAACACGAAGACATCACAAGAACTTAATAAATTCCTAAATACAGAAGAAGAAACCATTGACATTCAATTAAGAAACCATCACATTTTTTTGGTTATAAACTATTGTCATTTCATGTTTACATTTCAATGAAAACTATAATTTTGCCATCAACATTACACTGATCACTCCATTGCTGATAATCCATTAAAATATTTAAAGAATCGAAAAGACAGAGAGTGTCAGGACCTGTTCTAAATATAGGACCATTGGAATTCGATATGAGATGACAAGAACGATACAACCCGATTTTTGTTTACATTTCGATATGAGATGACAAGAACGATACAAAAACGAAGACATCACAGGAACTTTCCTAGATACAGAAGAAGAAACCATTGACATTCAATAAAGAAACCATCACGTTTTTTGGTTATAAACTTAAAACCATATTTATCGGGTTTTAAATTAAATCAAAGAGTTCTAATTTTCGGGTTTGAACAAGCAAAATCAAAGGAATCATAGTATGATACTGAAATAGCAAAATTAGAAATTAAATACAAACAAAAAAAAATCGGATTTCGAAATTAGGGTTAGCGAAATCGAAATTGGGCAAATCGAACATGAACACACAAATCGAAATCGAAGCAGAAACCAAACAAATATCGAAGTTAAAAACAAAATTCGATACGAAAAACTTATTAAAATAGACATCACAATTCACAATTAGATTTTACCTTCGGCCGATTATGATTATAGCAATCGAATCGCAGTATCGCACTCGAGAGAGGATTCAGATTTTTATTTTTCTAGGGTTTGTGTTTGTGTCGGTCGAGACTATTAATCTCGGTTTATAAATGACTCAATGACTCAGATAATCTGGAAATTTCTCGGTGGCTAAGATGACTGACACGTGGAGGAATATAAGATATTGCGTAACGATCATAATGGGCCTCAATTTCTTCAATTCTCAGCCCATTTTGTTTTTAATCGCAGTTGGCCACTCAAAAAACAAGTTTTTTCTTTAATACATGTTGTTCGAAGTATTGCATATTTTAAAATTCAATTTTACTAGAATGTTCAAAATCTCCAAAAACAAAAATTTATGATATGAAATTTATTTGCACATTTTATTTTGGAGTTCTAAAGATATATTAAACATTACTCTAGGATAGACCAGTAAACTAAAATAGCTTTGTGAAAATATTTTTTCTTGTCACTAAACCTTTTTTTCCTCCAGTTCATAATTAACACTACTGTTTTTATTTCTCAAATAGCTTGTGGTGATTAAGCTATCATTAGTTGAGATCTTACCAGATTTTATAAAAATAGTTTAAATACTCTTATTTTTGGGCAGTGAATAGGAACTAGTAATTTGAGTATTTTTGACATCAAAGTTTCAAGGGGAATCATAAATTTTTTATTTCCAAGTCTTGATTACAAATATATTATGTCAAGAATAATACATAGAAAATTGAATTCAAAGAACTTTGAACCATTAGCTAGCTGGATCACACGAAGCATCCCTGGTCAAAAACTGGCAAGGGTTAGCGACGACGCCGTTGCCACGTTCGTCCACCTTAATATGTAGCGTTGTAACATGCGTAAAAGTATCACGTTATGAATAAAAAATAGTTAGACCGAGTTCATAGTTTTCTCATCTTGTTGTTCCCACTAGCTGTGATAATGTTCTAGATCTGGTCCACATAATTCTATAAAACGACGACGAATCAAAATAGAAACAAAAACTCTACAAAAACGAAAGACAAATTACTTAATTCAACCAAACAAAAAAAAAAGAGAGAATCTCTGTTTAATTTCTTTTGCCAGAGAATATTTGAGGTTGCAGCTGCGACTTTACTTTAGGAAAAGCTTGAAGCATATAATGGTGTGAAGACCAGTATAGATAAGCATGGAGACTATGTGGTGGAGAGAAATGAGAAGTCTACCTATAGTTCCAAACTTCCAATGTTCAAGTGTTTGGTACGTAACTATATGTTTGATCATCTCACTGTTAGTTTTCGTAGAGAATCTGTATATGAACATTGTAGTAATCTACATCCAGTTGTTTAAACGCAAACCCGAGAAAATCTACAAATGGGAGGCAATGCAAGAGGACATGGAGCTCGGCGATCAAAACTATCCCATGGTTCTTGTCCAAATCCCAATGTACAATGAACGAGAGGTATTTATTTACTTATAGTTTTATGAATTGATCAGCTGTTCAATTTTAGTGGTGCAGCTTTTAAGTAAACTTCAACTCCACAGGTGTTTCGATTATCCATTGGTGCTGCTTGCACATTAATATGGCCATTGGATCGACTAATTGTTCAAGTTTTAGATGACTCCACTGATACCACTATCATGGTACATATATATATATATATATATTGATTGTTCTAAAGGCATGCAACTAACTACTAGTGAGAGGTTTTTTTTATTTACATTTAAAAAGAAGAAAAAACATTTTAATTTTTTTTTTGATTTTTATTAATAAATTGTAAACACAACAAAACATTTCTTTTTGTTCCGGTTTCGCTTTTGCCTTCACAATATTTATTAAAACAATTAAATCTTGCATTCTTCTTATAACGACAAAGAGACTGTGTTACTTTCAAGAAATGGTGAACATAGAGTGTGGAAAATGGGCAAGCAAAGGCATTAACATAAAATGTGAGAGGAGAGACAATAGAAATGGCTATAAAGCTGGGGCTCTTAAACAAGGCATGAGGCATAGCTACGTCAAACAATGCACCTGCATTGCCATATTCGATGCCGATTACCAGCCAGATCCCGATTACCTCCAACGCACCGTCCCATTTCTCATCCACAATTCCGAGCTTGCTCCTGTTCAAGCTCGCTGGAAATTTGGTATGACTACTTGCAGTTTATACAAACAAAACAATTTTTATTTATTGTCAATTGGTTTTTGAGATAATATATGTAGCTCATAGTAATAATTAAAGAAACTATTCATTGGTGCAGTGAACGCGAAGAAGTGCTTGATGAGTAGGATGCAGGAGATGTCCCTCAATTACCATTTCACGGCAGAGCAAGAATCGGGATCCACTAGACATGCCTCTTTGGCTTCAATGGTACAATCCTTATCAACATTTATTTAAATACTTTATCTTGTGGTCACAAACTTCATATTTTATTTCTTAGATCCTCTTATTTTATATTTTTTCTCGCTTCACTGTTTTTTTTACCAACAATCGCTAAAACAAGCAACATTTGTTTGTATATATATATATTACATTTATCTCTTGAATAAAAAAATTGATATTTTAAAATATTATGAAGTTTCAACCCAAAACCAATGGATGAATATACACAAATGTTGACTTTTCCAATAACATTTTTTTTTTGACATTACAATAAAAATATACATTTTAATCGATCTCGTAGTTCTCAAAATCTCTCAACACAGTTCTGTTTCTCATCTTACTTCAATATATTGGAGTTTTACAGACTGCGGGTCTATGAAGAATGGCCGCAATGGAAGGCAAAAGTGGTTGCCGGTTAGAGAGTCAAAAAGTGAACAGTAAACAGAGAAAAAAGGCGATCAATTTGGCGATTATTCCGGATCTGGGGGTGCGAATTCTCGCCGCTCCGGTGCCTTCTAACCGCCGTCTCATGACGGATCCGATGCTTGCTATGGCTTCCCCATCACTGGAGAAGCAAGCCGTTGGTGGTTCTGTTGCCGGTACAGAGAACTTGCTCGCGCCGGTGGAGGACACCTCTTTTCTGCAACACGCTGCTGCTGCTCCGGCTACCACGCTGGAAGTTTCAAAACCTGTCTATTCTCAGATAGAGAAGATCTCTGGTGAAAATTCAGACAAATCTTACTCGGCAATTGTCAAAAACAAGCCGTCGCTTTCAAAACATGAAGTGCAAGTAACGATGGTCGACGGTGAACCAACGATACAAGTTCCAGCTGAGATTTTCTCTGATGCAACACCATTATGGGAGGATCTACTGGTAGGGAGATTTCCAACAGAGGCTCCATACATAGGTAAGATTCACAAGATTGTGAATAAGATCTGGACTTTGGGTAAAAAATCAGCCAAATTGACGTTTATGTTGTCAACGAGACCACAATCAAGTTTCGTATCAAGGATAAGGAAATCCGAGACTGGGTTCTTCGTCGTGGAATGTGGAACATTGCAGACAAACCCATGTTTGTCTCTCGATGGTCTCCAATCCCAGAGGAGGCACAACCAGTCATTCGTACAGCGAGAATTTGGGTTCTAGTCAAAAACATCCCACAAAACAAGTTTTCTAGGATAGGGATAAGCTTTCTCTGCAGCTCTGTGGGAGAACCAAGAGACCTCCATCTGGAAACTGAATTATGTAACAAATTTGATGAGGCGAAATTTTTGGTCGAAGTTGATCTGTCAAAGGAGCTCCCCTCTAGCTACAGATTCACTTCGGAAACTGGGGTCGATTCAGTGGTGGAATTCGAATATCCACGGCTTCCGCCTAAATGCACAAATTGCAAAAAATGGGGACACCTAAAAGAGATCTGTTAACAAAGGAATTCAGAAAGAGTTGGAGAAACCATCATGCAAATTGGTGTGAATGATGCTGGAAAGGTAATGTCTTCTATGCTAAAGGAGATGCAATTTCCTTCAACACCGGAACCTGTTAATGCAGACTTGGTCCAGGAAACTCCGAATGGCAACGACGGCAACGCCGAGTCTAACCCTGAGGAGCCAATCTTGTCAAAACAAGTATCTGAAAAGATAAACTCAACAACAAAAAATCAGAAGAAGAATGGATCTCCGTCTCTCCAAACTCTAAAAGACATAGCAGCCCACCCAAGGTACATGAACAAGCTATTTCAATCTCCCCTTCCCGTTACTCTATTCTCGCGGAGGAGGAAGAAGAAGAAACTACAACATTAAAAAAATTCGACAAACAATGAATCACAATACGAGGAAGGTGAGATAATGAAAGAACACCACAAATCTGCGGAAGTTATTCGTTACAACTCGGAAGAAGTCAGAGAACAAGGATTGCGCCCGACAATTCCCCGTTGTACAAAATCTGTTTACAAAAGCAAATCAGACTCGGTTGCCAAAGACACACTACCAGGTGTATCGGGAAAAAGGGTCACCAAGAAGAAAAATTGATGTCTGGTTTTTTCTGGAATGTGTGTCTTAATAAATCAAAAAAACATTCCATCATTAGTAACTGGATGAATCTAAGTAATGTGCAGTTTGGATGTTTGCTGGAGACTCGAGTAAAGGAATGCAAAGCATCTAAGATTATTTCTTCTGTTTTTGATGGCTGGTCTGTTATGACTAATTATGATTCTCATCAGGAAGTCACAAATCATTGTAAATTGTTGGATCAACCATACCATGGTCCCAAGTTCACTTGGTGTAACAAGCAGGCAGATAGGTTGATATGCAAAAAATTGGATCGAGCTCTTATGAATGAGACTTGGAGATGTTCTTACCCCAACTCTTTCAGTGTCTTTGAAGCAGGAGGGTGCTCAGATCATGTAAGAGGAAGGATAATATTGGAGGCACAAGCCAAAGGTGGAAGAAGACCTTTTAAGTTCTCAAACATTCTCACTACATTACCAAACTTCAACCCAACCATTGAAGACCATTGGAAAACTGATAGCATCATATTTTACACGGTTTTAAGCATCATAATAAGTTAGTTTCATGCCTTATAACTAACATTTAGTGTAGTTCTAGTGTGTTATCTTGTGATTATATGTTTCTAGGTATCTGGAGCTAAATCCCGATGTTTATTGTGTTTCTAGAACTCACTACAACCAATGGGAGAGTTAACACCAAGACTTGGCTCTTGCACATTCGGAGAAGGATTTCAGAGAAAAGAATAGTGCAGAATAGACCCCCTACATCGACCTGTAGGGGTCGATATTGTACCTGCAGAATCTCCCGAAGCTTGCATCGACCAGCAGGTGAAGATAGCACAGAATCGACCCCTGGCATCGACCAGTAGGGGTCGATTCCAGACCGAAAAATCAGGGATTCTCACAACAATGCAATCTAAGACGAGCTTATCACTTGTTTTTGGTTGGAGACTTTTGTGGATCTTAAAAAGCTCGAGTTTTCAGAGTCCAGAGGACCCTAGACCTATATATATCACTTGTAAACACCTAGAGAAGGGAGAGCTACCATAGAAACAAAATCACTCACTTGTAAACACTTAGCAATAAAAGTTCTTCTTTAAAAAGGTTGATTTCTTCTTTATGCTCTTATTTTGATTGTTATTCTTCAGTAGTCAAGTTTTATTTACTGTTCTTAGTTAGATCTGAAACCTAAACCCTTGTCTCTTAAAATCCAAGTGAGATAAGGGAGTAGATCTTTTAGACCACCAGAGTGGTGGTCATTGATGGGATCTATCTCTAGGGTTTGCTAAATGTTTAATCATTCTTAATCAGTCTAATTACTCGAGTATGCATCTTAATGCTGAAGGTTCTCCTAAGGGAGGTTTTCAAGTGTACAATTGAATCCAATAGGTGTAATTGTATGTTTAGAATGTCTTAATGCCATGAGAATGAATTAGACTTTCGGATATGCATGCTAGAGATTAATAATTAGTCTTGAGTTTGTTGTTTGATAGAATAGCTCTATGCTTAGTCTAACTAAGGCCTGGTTAAGTTAAGATCTCAGGAGGAATTCACCACGGAAGTGGGAAGAACTCTGGAAATAGATCTATCATTTACTATGTGTCTTAGGCACGTTTTTACCAATACTGACACTATTGGATCACATGGAGGTGTGACAACCCTTGTGATGTGTCTATCACTCATGAGAGTATTCAATGATGGGATTGAATGAAATGCGTATTCTTTCACCACGGGAGTGGGACAGAATATAAAGTCTAGTTACCACGGGAGTGGACTAGCAAGACATGGAAAATCCCTAGAACGACGAACATAAACATTTTAGGTAAAACATTAAATCTTAGATTTATATTTCCTGAATTATGAGTGTCTGCCCTTAATTTATATTTATGTTTTTGTAATTTATGCTTTCATATTTTAATGTCTAGTTATTTCGTAGTTGCATTAGTTTAGCTTTATCTATTTCTTTATTTGTTTTTATGCTTTATTATTTTGATTGCATGTTAGATTAGGAACCCCTCTTGCTTTATCATCATGTCTAGATTAGATCTCCATCTGTATCCGCTGTGGGTTATTCCATTTCTCTGTGGTTCGACCCCGTATTATTACAACTGCATATAACTGTACACTTGCGGTTTTATGGGTTAACCTCTTGAGATTGCTTCTCGGGTGAAACCTGTGAAGAGGAGTAAAATCCTCCTCATCAAGTTTTTGGCACTGTTGCCGGGGACATGTTGCAATAGCCATAGCGTTTTGATGTAGATCTAAGACTAGACAATCATCTTTTACCCCCTCTTTCGTTCGAATTTTAGGTGCACTTGCAATCTCGAGAGAATAACATTCATCAAAGAAGAAGAAGAAGGATGAGTTGAGATGGAAATTTTTGAGCAAAATACTAGATCATCTTTTGAAGATATTAGTCCCAGAGCTACATTCAAAGTTGTTACACTAAGAAGCGGAAGAAGACTAAGGCAAAACACTTCAGCTAGCGAATCAGGGGGTCAGAATCGGACCTCATATCGACCAATAGGGGTCGATTCTGACCAAGCTTATCAGCCCTTCCAACTCAACTGGCTTGTTCCACCCATATGGAGGCCTGCTGGACCCCTGAATCGACCAAACAGGGTCGATGCTGAGAAAATCCTGAACTCACATCAACCCAAGGGACGCCCAATCATGATCGATTCATCTCCAAAAGCAAGCACCGGAAGCCAACATCGATCCTTCAGCGTCGATATGGCTGTTCTAGGAAGCAGAAATCGACCCATCATGGTCGATTCTTCATCTTGTGAAGAAGAAGACCTTTCTGGGGGAGAAGAAGTCTCTTCTGAAGAAGAAGATCCTTCTGAGATGTCTGTAGATGGACCTGAATAGAGCTGTAACGCTGTCACAAGTCACCAAGAGAAGGTCTATATTAGCAACAGTAACAAGGAGAAGTTTGAGAAGCTGATCGCAAGCATTCCAGAGTCATTATCTTTCAAGGATGCATGAAAAATGCATCCCCTAGCTGAATGCTTCGAAGGGACTGATCATACGATCGAAGAGATCGAGATTCTTTTCAGAGATTCATGCGTCTCAAGGAACCCTCAGCTCATCAATCAAAACTTCACATATGACATAGCTTGGTACTTGAGGGAAATAAGCACTGAGCGATTCAGCAAGTTCCACAACACTGTGAGGAAAATTACAAGAGATGTTCCATTTGAGCGAGCTCTTGTCGAGCATAATCTTGATGCTTACTTCAGCGACAGCAAGGAGACTTTCAGCGAAATCAAAGAATTGTACTTAGGGATCTTAGAAAATGATGGGAATGATGTTGAGGAGAGATGATTTCGATCTTTATAAGGCACTGTGTTCTATTCTTGATTTCGATTTTTATGATGCTTTGTGTGACTCAGGTGCTAGCATCAATGTAAGGTCGAAGAAGAGAGCATCGATTTTGGGACTCAACAACCTCACCCGTCCGAAAGCGAAAATTGGACTTGCTAATGCCGCCATCACACGCTCTGAAGGCGTAGCTGAACTCGTTACTGTATGAATCGAAGATCATGGAATCCCCACTGATTTCCACATCATCGATATAAAGGAAGAAGACGAAGTGCCAGTCATCTTTGGTAGTCCGTTTCTAGCTACAGTTGGAGCAGTAATAGATTGGCCGAACAAAAGAGTGTCGTTCACTTATGTGAACAAAGACAAGTTTTATCAAGCAACACCGGCCAATGCTACTCCACCACCTGTACGAAGACGACTATTTGATGATGAACCTAGTGCTAATAATGCTCATGCTGGGGAGACAAGCACTTCTCCTCCTCCATCAGACTCTCTCAGCCGAGGACCTCAAATCTTAAGAAGAACGGCGAGGATGCACACCAATCCGGCGCGCTATGAGGGCCGAATTTTTCCTCAACCAATCAGCCCACGTCCCATGTCTTCATCGTCATCCTCGGATAACTCAACGAGGTCGTCAAACTCGTGACGTTAAATGAGCACACCATTTTTTGTATATATTTTTCTTCATTCATTTTTTTCAGTTTCAGTGTTTTTCTGTTTCTGGTTTTTGTGTTTTTCTTTTCAGGTGAATCACCATAAAAAAGAAAAAAAAAATTCAGGACTTGAACATGTGGGAGCTGCAAACCCCACACACCGAATAAAAGAATTATTGTTAGTTTTTCTTTTATTTTTCCTTTCTCATCTTATGTCACAACGAGGACGTTGTGAAATAAGTGTGGGGGGGGGAGTCTTGCGATCCGCTGAGGTAATTATTTTCCTTGACATCTTTTGATGTAAGTTTTACTGAATGTTTTTCGCATTTTGAGAGATTGTTACACTCTTTTCCTCGTTCATAAGTTCAATAACATATGGAAACGTTTTTAATTGTGTTATTTGTGTTAATGTTTGGATGTTTTGTTGGATAATGTTTGATTTTTACTAGAAAACGTGGAAAAACCATGAGTGGATTAACAAACCCCAAAAGGACCATCCCTTCTAAGACTTTGGCGAATCGGAGTTGACTTCTCACCATAACGAACTTTTAGTTTCTCGATTTGGGGCTTGAGATGCATAAGATGTGATACCTCTATGAGACCCTGTAAGGCTTTTCTATGTGAGTATATTTCCCCTCTTCCTTCCCTTCAGCAAGAAAAAGAAAAGAAAAGAAAGAAAGAAAAGGATATAGGTAAGAAAGAAGTGAACCGGGCATTGGAAGCTACCACTTTTAATGTTCACATCTCATGGAAACCTGTCCATGAAAAGAAAAGAAAAGGCGATTGATAAAAAAAATAAAATGATACCCTAGAAAAGTAGGAAAAAATCAATCGACCTTGAAGTGAGAAAAGGAAGAGGAAAGGAAAGGTACCAAGACAGTCTTGAGCTTACAGAAATCCAAAAGAGTAAGTGTTCGCGTCTTTTGATTAATAATCCCAAGTTGAGAATCCACGCTTAGAATAGAAAGAGAAGTTGACAACGAGGAGTCGAAGTTCGAAGGAGGAGTGGTCTGAACTAAGGTGCGTTATTATACTCATGGTGAAGTACATGGAGTACGGTAAGAATCATTCTACTTCCACAAAGACGAAAAACACTTAACACAACAATGTCATAAGGTACAAGTTCACTCTCCTTATCTTTTACTGTTTTCAATAAAATTACTTCACCATATTTGTCTTATTTTTGCTTGAGGAAAAGCAAATGATAAGTGTGGGGGAGTTGATAGCATCATATTTTACACGGTTTTAAGCATCATAATAAGTTAGTTTCATGCCTTATAACTAACATTTAATGTAGTTCTAGTGTGTTTTCTTGTGATTATATGTTTCTAGGTATATAGAGCTAAAACCCGATGTTTATTGTGTTTCTGGAGCTCACTGGAACCAATGTGAGAGTTAACACCAACATTTGGCTCATGCTCATTCGGAGAAGGATTTCAGAGAAATGAACATCACAGAATCGACCCCCTGCATCGACCAGTAGGGGTCGATATTGAACCTGCAGAATCTCTCGAAGCTTCCATCGACCAGCAGGTGAAGAGAGCACGGAATCGACCCCTGGCATCGACCAGTAGGGGTCGATTCTAGACCAAAAAATCAGGGATTCCCACAACAATGCAATCTAAGGCGAGCTTATCACTTGTTTTTGGTTGGAGACTTTTGTGGATCTTAAAAAGCTCGAGTTTTCAGAGTCCAGAGGACCCTAGACCTATATATATCACTTGTAAACACCTAGAGAAGGGAGAGCCACCCTAGAAACAAAATCACTCACTTGTAAACACTTAGCAATAAAAGTTCTTCTTTTAAAAGGTTGATTTTTTCTTTATGCTCTTATTTTGATTGTTATTCTTCAGTAGTCAAGTTTTATTTACTGTTCTTAGTTAGATCTGAAACCTAAACCCTTGTCTCTTGAAATCCAAGTGAGATAAGGGAGTAGATCTTTTAGACCACCAGGGTGGTGGTCAATGATGGGATCTATCTCTAGGGTTTTCTGAATGTTTAATCGTTCTTAATGAGTCCAGTTACTCGAGTATGCATCTTAATGTTGAAGGTTCTCATAAGGGAGGTTTTCAAGTATACAATTGAATCCAGTAGATGTAATTTTATGTTTAGAATGTTTTAATGCCATGAGAATGGATTAGACTTTCGGATCTGCATGCTAGAGATTAATAATTAGTCTTGAGTTTGTTGTTTGATAGAATAGTTCTATGCTTAGTCTAACTTAGGCCTGGTTAGGTTAAGATCTCAGGAGGAATTCACCACGGAAGTGGGAAGAACTCTGGAAATAGATCTATCATTTGCTCTGTGTCTTAGGCACGTTCTTACCAATACTGACGCTATTGGATCATATGGAGGTGTGACAACCCTTGTGATGTGTCTATCACTCATGAGAGTATTCAATGATCTTGAATGAAATGCGTATTCTTTTACCACGGGAGTGGGACTGAATATAGAGTCTAGTTACCACGGGAGTGGACTAGCAAGACATGAAAAATCCCTAGAACGACGAACATAAACATTTTAGGTAAAACATTAAATTTTAGATTTAGATTTCCTGAATTATGACTGTCTGCCCATTAATTTATATTTATGTTTTTTGTAATTTATGCTTTCATATTTTAATGTCTAGTTATTTCGTAGTTGTATTAGTTTAGCTTTATCTATTTCTTTATTTATTTTATGCTTTATTATTTTGATTGCATGTTAGATTAGGAACTCCTCTTGCTTTATCATCTTGTCTAGATTAGATCTCCATCTGTATCCGCTGTGTGTTATTCTATTTCTCTGTTGTTCGACCCCGTATTACTACAGCTGAATATAAATGTGCACTTGTGGTTTTATGGGTTAAACTCTCGAGATTGCTTCTCGGGTGAAACTTGTGAAGAGGTGTAAAATCTTCCTCATCAAAAACGTCTCCTCCTATTTTTGTTTCTACATCTGCCCTCCACCGTCTATATGAAAAACTCAAATCCTTGAAGCCGGCTTTAAGATCATTAGCCAAGGAAAAATTGGGGGACCTTCCTAAGAGAACAAAAGAAGCTTTTGATGATTTATGTGCAAAGCAAACCATCAATCTGTCAGCACCCTCTCTACTTGCAATGGAGGAGGAGTTTGAAGCTTACAAAAAATGGTTACACTGGGAGGATCTAGAAGAAGGTTTCCTCAAACAGAAATCGAAAGCTGAAAATTGTCTTTTCTGATGAGATATTAACAGAAAGTTGTCTTTTCTATTATTTTTATTTTTTCTGCTATTTACATTTTTGTTTATATTGACAAAAATCTTAATTGATTATTTATTCTACATTTTTACATAGAATATTAACATTAGCAGAAAGTTAAAAATTACCAAAATTTTTGCTATTGACATTTTTGATTAAACTGACAAAAAATTTAATTAATTATTTATTCTACATTTTAATTAACTATCTCTTTGACACGTATCACAATCTAGGATTAGCGATGAAACGTGTCAAAATCTAATGAGTTATTGATAACACCATATTTTACATGTTTTTATACATCAAAAGAAGTTAGTTTTAGCCTTTATAACTAACATTTAGTGTAGTTCTAGTGTGTTTGCTTGTGTTTATGTATTTCTAGGTGCTTGGAGCTGAACATGAGTCTTTGAGATGTTTTTGGAGCTTATTGAAGCCTTCAGGAAGATTGGTGATATTGCTTGGATCATACACGTTCAGAGAAGGATTTCAGGAGACCGAAAGAGACTAATATCGACCCTAGAATCGGCCAGTCAGGGTCGATATGGAGCCCGAGAAATTTCCCGAGAGAAATCATGAAGCTTGCGTCGACCAGTAGGAAGGGAGAGCCCAGAATCGACCCACAGAATCGACCAGTCATGGTCGATTCTGACATCCGAAAAATCGGGAAATATTTCTGACGTGTCGAGACGTGATTCGGGCAACTTGTCATCTCGAGTTTTAAGCTTCCAGAAACAAGATATGGGCGAAATAGAATATGCTTGGAATATTTTTAGTTTATTCTTTGGATATTCTTAGAATATTCTTGTAACCCTAGGACTATAAAAACACTTGTAAACTCATTAAAAAGAACAACTTTTCTACAACTTTTGTAGCCACCATTTTAAGATGTAATAAAAGTTCTTCTTTTCACTTATTTTCTTATGTTCTAGAATAGATCTCTTAGACCACGAGGGTGGTGGTCGATGATGTGATCTATTTTTAGGGTTTAATACATGTTTCTTTGCTCTTAATCGATCTAGCTACCTTTTTATGCATTTTAATGCTAAGTAGTCTCTTAAGGGAGATGCTTAAGTGTATAACCGAATCCAGTAGGTGTGGTTGTACTATTAGAGATTCCATGCACCACGAGAGTGGGTAGAGATCTCATATCTGCATAGTTGGGAGTATTAGATATGGTCGAGTTTGTTATTTGATAGAATAACTCTATGCTTATCTAGCCCTGATCAAGTTAGGTAAAGATCTTAGGAGAAATTCAGCACGAGAGTGGGAAGGACTCTAGAAATAGATCTATCATTTACTCTGTGTCTAAGGCACGTTTTCACCAATACTTACACTATTGGATCGCTTGGAGGTGTGACAACTTTTGCGATGTGCTTTTCACTCATGAGAGTATTCAATGATGGGATTGAATGAAATGCGTATTCTTTCACCACGGGAGTGGGACTTAATATAGAGTCTAGTTACCACGGGAGTGGACTAGCAAGACATGGAAAGTGAACGAATGGATTGTCACTATTGGTATATTATATAGATCATTATACGTTGTGTGATATTTTGGGTCTTGTTCGAGAATGTAATGGCTATGCATCAAATCAAAGGCACTTTCATTGGTTTAATCGAAGGAGGGAGAGTGAGCGAATGGGTTGTCACTGAGAAATTAGGAGATGCTCTTGAGACAAAATTACTTCCGCAAATAAGAAAACCTCGCAACGAGATTCTCGACATGTAACCAATCAAACTCGAAGAAAAATACAAAAAAAAAAAAAAAAAAAAAATCAATTTAAGATTTATTTCTTCTTCATTTGTATCACCTTCAAAATTAGTCAGCAGTTTTTTTTTTTTTTTTCTGCTGCAGGATAAACTCAAAGGAGATGATGGTCGAGATATACATTTTGTGTTGTGCCTCCTATAACCTTGTCTTTGGGAAGACATTGTTATATACAATATCTATCTTTACATGCACGCTCTTGCATTTATTATTTGTGCATCCCCTGTATATTATTTGAGAAGTACATTTATAAAATAAATCTTATAAAGTGTAAATATTTACATCACATTGCCATTACTTCAAAGAACAAATTTTAATTTCTCATTAAAGATATTTTAGTCATTAGTTATTATGTGATAATTTTCGTTTTAATTAATTAATTAATTATAAATTTTTTGAAAAGTAGTTAAAAATAGATTTTATAAAGATTATGTTAATTTATTTAAACACACTAATTAAATTAAATTAAATGCTGATTTAATTTTTTAAAATAAGAGATTTTATGTAGATTCTGATTTTGTTTTGGAAAATATGAAAGAATAATTTATGTAGACAAAGTTTTTTTTTTTTGCTTTTTTTAGATTTTAATTTTTTTTTTAATTAATTAATTTTTTTTTGAAAAGTAGTTAAAAATAGATTTGTTTTTACTTCATTCTAAATTATAATTTTTGTTTTAATTAATTAATTTATTTTACATTTTCTTAAAATTAGTTAAAGATAGATTTTATGAAGATTTTGTTGATTTAATTAAACACACTTATTAAATTAAATTAAACGTTGATTTAAATTTCCAAAAAAAAAAGATTTATGTAGATTCTGATTCTTTTAAATGTTCGTGTATTAAGAAAAAGCATATCTCAAAATTTTAAATGTTGAACTCAAAAATATTTTTTATGTTGTAAACTGATCCATTTTATTAATGAGATAAGGGAATATATATATGAGTCTCGGGATACAAGGGAAAGATAAAACCCTAATGGGCCTAATGGGGCCGGTTAATGAGTCCACAAGATGTTTTATAACACTTCCTCTTGGACGAAATAACCGTGCCTGATACTCAACCGGGATCTCTATAATGCGCTGGGGAATGTTGCCTCATTAAAACCTTACCAGTAAAAACCCAGTGGGAAAAAACCATGGTGAAGGAAAAAGAGTACAACACGCATTACTCCCCCTGATTTGAGCATCACTGTAGATCCTTAAGTCTACGCATCCCAATCTGATAAATGAGCTTCCGGAGCGTTGAAGTCGGCAATGATTTGGTGAATAGGTCGGCTGAATTCTCACTTGATCGGACCTGCTGAACTTTGACCTGACCATCTTTCTGTATAAGTACTCACTTCTTCTTAAACCCGTCTTATACGAAGCAGGCTAGGGGAAACTATATTGGCAGGAACTCGACTCGTTACGTTCGGCGCAACAGAAGTTTGTATTGGCAACCGAGGAATAGAAGCAAGTATGGTGTTAAACTAGCCTACACGACTCAGTACCTGGCGTTGGTCTGTGTGAGAGATCTAGCTTCGTGAATAGCCAAGATTTCCGCATGGTTAGATGAGGTGGCAACGATTGTCTGCTTCATAGATCTCCATGAGATAGCTGTTCCTCCATGCGTGAAAACATAACCAGTCTGAGACTNCGTTGGCTCCTTATCTTCGTTCATACCACAATTTGATCGGATGTGCTGAGTCATGGACCGCAACCAGACACACTCTCTACTAGCTTCGTGAATAGCCAAGATTTCCGCATGGTTAGATGAGGTGGCAACGATTGTCTGCTTCATAGATCTCCATGAGATAGCTGTTCCTCCATGCGTGAAAACATAACCAGTCTGAGACTTGGCACAGTGCGGGTCCGATAGATATCCTGCATCAGCAAAACCAACTAGCCCATCCTTGTGTTGGTTAGTGTAAAACAATCCTAAGTCCTTAGTCCCTTGTAGGTACCTTAGGATGTGTTTAATACCGTTCCAGTGCCTTTTAGTTGGACATGAGCTAAAGCGAGCTAGGAGACTCACGGCAAAACAGATGTCTGGTCTAGTGTGACTAGCCAAGTACATTAATGCTCCTATGGCACTGAGGTATGGCATTTCAGGACCGAGAACTTCTTCATCGTCCTTCTTTGGACCGAATGGATCACTGTCCAATCCGAGGCTCCTCACAACCATTGGGCTGGTCAATGGGTGGGCCTGGTCCATATTGAATCTCTTGAGTACCTTTTCAATGTATGCTGATTGATGCACAAGGATTCCATCTTTGATGTACTCAAGTTGTAGCCCCAAACAGAATTTAGTTTTGCCCAGGTCTTTCATTTCAAATTCTGCTTTTAAGCATTCTACTGTTTGGACGATTTCACCAGATGTTCCGAGGATGTTTAAATCATCCACGTATACTGCTATGATCACAAATCCTTTGTTTTCGTATTTCTTGATAAAGATGCATGGACTGATCGGATCGTTTTTGTAGCCTTCTCTGATGAGATATTCACTTAACCGGTTATACCACATACGTCCGCTTTGTTTCAGTCCATATAAGGATTTGTTCAGCCTAATGCAGTGCTGATCTCGAGATGCATGCTTATCTTTAAGTTCGATGCCATCTGGTAATCTCATATAGATTTCATTGTCCAGTGGTCCATAGAGATAGGCGGTTACAACATCCATTAACCGCAAATCTAAATTTTCTTTTATGGCCAGACTTATGAGGAATCGAAAAATAGTTGCATCCACCACAGGAGAATAAGTCTCTTCATAATAGATTCCGGGTCTCTGTGAGAATCCTTGTGCTACAAGCCGTGCCTTGTATCTAACGACTTCACCGAGTTCGTTTCTTTTACGCACAAAGACCCATTTGTGGCCCACTGGTTTAGTATCGAATGGTGTCCTTATGATCGGACCAAACACATTCCTTTTCTTTAGACTGTTTAACTCCACGTTTATGGCTTCTTTCCATTTTAGCCAGTCTGATCTACGAGTGCACTCAATTATAGACGTGGGTTCTAGATCCTCTTGCGTGTGCGCAACCTCAAGTGCTACCTTGTATGCAAAGATTGCATCTATGTCGACATCTTTTCTGTTCCATTGAGTTCCAGACATGCTATAATTGATAGAGATTTCATTATTATTGATCCCTTCGGAACCTTGAGATTTGGCGTCCCAAACCTCTTGTATCGGTTCACTAGAGTGAATCTCAGCCGCGGCTATGTCTGTTATTTCAGGAATCCCGGTTTCAACCGTTGCACCTCTCTTTGGTTTCCGGGGATTCTTATCTTTGGAACCTAATGGTCTGCCACGTTTATTACGTGATGCAGACTCTGTAGCAACTTGAGTCTGTCCTTTTTGGACATCTATTCGTACTGGTGCATTACAAGCTGGTATGTACGATTTGGTTACTCTGTTCGGGTCAGCAAAGGAATCTGGCAATTGATTAGCTAGCTTTTGTAAGTGTATAATCTTTTGGACCTCTGAATCACATTCTAGAGTCCGAGGATCTTGCCATTGTAAGGATGTTTGATTCCATGAAATTTCCTTTACCAGCTTGTGTGTCTCTCCACCTAAGACAGGATATACCGATTCATCAAATTGGCAATCCGCATATCTGGCCTTAAATAGGTCTCCTGTGGTCGGCTCAAGATATTTGATAATGGTGGGAGAATCAAAACCAACATATATTCCCATCCTCCTCTGAGGTCCCATTTTAGTTCTCTGTGGTGGTGCAATGGGTACATAGACTGAACACCCAAATGTCTTAATATGGGAGATGTCTGGCTCATGACCCGTTAGCAATTGGGATGGTGAATATCTATGCTCACTAGATGGCCGAATGCGTATTAGTTCAGCAGCATGTAAGACTGCATGTCCCCAAGCTGAGACCGGGAGCTGCGACCTCATGAGTAATGGTCGAGCAATCCATTGAATTCGTTTAATGAATGATTCAGCCAATCCATTCTGTGTATGGACATGTGCCACGGGATGTTCAACCCTTACCCCCATGGCCATACAATACTCATTAAACGCTTGGGAAGTGAATTCACCAGCATTATCAAGACGTATAGTCTTAAGTGGGAAATCTGGAAAATGGGCTCGCAATCTGATGATTTGGGCCAATAACCTAGCAAATGCTTGGTTTCGAGAAGACAATAGACAAACATGCGACCAGCGGGTCGATGCATCAATTAGAACCATGAAATACCGAAATGTCCCACAAGGTGGGTGGATCGGACCACATATGTCTCCTTGGATTCGTTCCAGAAAATTCAAGGTCTCTTTAGACACTTTGACTGGTGAAGGCCGAGTGATCAACTTCCCTTGTGAACAAGCTGTGCACGTGAGGTGCTGAGGGAAAAATCGGTTTTCTTTAAGGGTGTGCCCTTTAGAACTTTGAATCAATTTACGCATCATATTCGTACCGGGATGACCAAGCCGGTCGTGCCAAATAGTGTGATCTTTGAATCGTGCTTTAATAGCAACATTAGCCTCAATCATACTGACCTTAGCATAGTAAAGGCCAGTAGATAGTGCGGGTATAGTCTCAAGGACTTGTTTATGGCCGTGTGAGATCTTAGTAATCAGTAGGGATTCTTTGTTCCCTTCACCCTGGGTTTCGATGTGGAAACCATTTAGTCTTATATCTTTGAAGCTCAATAGATTTCTCTTTGAACTGGGTGAGTATAGTGCATCTAGTATTTCTAGATGTGTGCCGTTTGATAACAACACATGGGCTTGGCCGTGGCCTTCTATTAGGCTCGAGGTACCCGCTATTGTGCTAATGTTTGCGGTTTTTATTATGAGATTTATGAAGTATCTCTTGTCTTTTAGTATGGTATGGCTGGATCCACTGTCCACCACAATGATGTGTTTGAGCTCGTTCATAACTTTAATAGACAAGAGGTACGATTTAAATAAGTAATTAAATAAACCATTGCATAAAATAATGTGTGCAAAAAAAAAAAATAATAAGTTCTGAAGAACACAAATCAAAATCAAACAAAGCCCAAATAAATATTGTCAATATAAAGCAAATATCTAAATGTCGAAATCAATCAAGAAGGTCTGAGGTCTGGTAATCCATGTGATCAGCCTTGTCATCTTTGAAGTCACCTTCATAATCTTGGTTAACCAGATTAGCTTCAGGATGAGTTTTCCCGTGCTTCTGATAGAGATCACAAAGGAACTTGGGAGTGCGACAGTTCTTGGACCAATGATTTGACATCCCGCATCGGTGGCAAGGGGATGGATTGGTCGAGTTGGCTGAATGGGTCGGTTTGGAGATTCCACGACCTTTACCGCGACCGTAACTGAGGTTAGGTCGGTTGCCTATGTTCGAATTTCCACGTCCATTGCCACGCTTCCCACGTCCATTGCCACGTCCACGGCCACGATCAGAGGATCTGTCACGCTGGACGTAGTTGGATTCTCTCTTGGCTCCTTCGATTTGATGGGCCTCTGGTAGTGGGGCTGATCCCGGGGGCCTTTGAGCACTGTTCCTCATCAACAACTCATTATTTTTCTCTGCTAGGAGTAAGCAAGAGATCAAATCCTCATATGTCGCGTATTTCATCGCGCGGTATTGTTGCTGAAGCACAATATTCTGAGTATGAAATGTTGACAATGTCTTTTCCAGCAGCTCATTGTCAGACACTTCATCGCCACATAGTTTCATGATTGAAACGATCCGAAATAACTCGGAGTTGTAGGCGTCAACGGATTTGAAATCTTGGAACCGTAGGTTCTTCCACTCGAACTTGGCTTGGGGCAATAGGACCGTTTTCTGATGGTCATACCTCTTTTTCAGTGCCACCCAAAGGTCGAGTGGATTCTCAATCGTGAGATATTGATTTTTGAGGCTCTCGGCCAGGTGATGGCGGATATGAAATATCGCCTGGAACCGATCTTTGAGAGATGCGGTGTTACCATCGATGATGCATTCACCTAGGCCTTTGGAGTTGAGGAAAATTTTAGTGTCAAGGGCCCACTGGAGATAGTTATCTCCTGAGACATTGAGTGCCTCGAATTCAACCTTTTGAATGTTCGACATCTGAAAACATGCAATTGATTTTATTAAGTGATCATTCATTTCGGAAAAATAGCTTTGATGAATCTAGGATTCTTGGGTTATGGGATTGAAAAATAAACTTTCCTTAAATGAAAATTTGCTATTTATGGAAACTTTCTATTTTGGAGAAACTTTCTATTTTGGAAAAATTTCTATTTTATAAGGTTTCCCTGTCTTGAATAGGATTCGAAATTTCCCAATTTAATTAGGATTTAGGATTTGATAATTTAGGTTTTCCTTTTATTGATTATGATTAAACTTTTCCTATTTAGAATAGGATTTAGGGTTTTTAGGATTTTCCTATTTACAATATAATTCTTACTTTTCTAGGTTTCTAGGGTTCATGCGATTTTAGGTTTTGATTTCTGGCAATTTTAGCATTTAACCAATCATAGAAACAATCAATTTTAAAACAACCTAGACAACCTCAATCAATCGGATTATACTTTAGGGATTTCGGATTTGATCCGATTTAGGTTTTAGGTTTTTAAAGTTTCGGCCATGTCTAAGTGTTTTTGAATTTGCGACTTTGGTTTAAGCAATAATAACTTTTCTAGCAACTTAAACGAATCAAGCAATCAGATCACACAAGCAATAACAATCGCTTAATCAATCAAGATTCGTTTTAATGGTTACACTTTCTCTAGTCCGAATTCGATGGTTGGTTCTTAGCTTTTTTTTTTTTAGGGTTTCGGATTTACCTTTCACCTTAAGGGGTTGTACGGACTAGAACCGGGAGCTAAAGACCTCAGTTTTGAACAGTAACGCCGGATGAACAGTAACGCCGGATGAACAGTGACGATGAACAGTACGCCGGATGAACAGTAACGCCGGATGAACAGTAACGCCAGATGAACAGTAACCGCGTTTTGTGTTTTTAGGGTTTTAGGGAGCAACTCGTGCTGATAACGTGTTGTAAACTGATCCATCTTATTAATGAGATAAAGGAATATATATATATGAGTCTCGGGATACAAGGGAAAGATAAAACCCTAATGGGCCTAAATTATAATTTTTGTTTTAATTAATTAATTTATTTTACATTTTCTTAAAATTAGTTAAAGATAGATTTTATGAAGATTTTGTTGATTTAATTAAACACACTTATTAAATTAAATTAAACATTGATTTAAATTTCCAAAAAAAAAGATTTATGTAGATTCTGATTCTTTTAAATGTTCGTGTATTAAGAAAAAGCATATCTCAAAATTTTAAATGTTGAACTCAAAAATATTTTTTAAATGTTGTTTAATATAATGTAATATTTATGATATTATGATAAATATTAATGTTTATTTGTATCTATATTTTCTGGGTAACAAAATTCAAGCAAAAATTAAGAAAGAGCATATCTCAAAATTTCAAAAATTTGTAAAAAGAAGGAGAATGAAAAATTATCCAAGGATTTGAAGTTATTAATGTTTTTATTTTTGTATTTAGTTTCCAGATTACTTTTAAAATATTAATTTAATATGTTCATATATGAAAACATCAACCCGTGCATAAGCACGAGATAAATTATAGTTTTGTTTTGTAGGAACTTAAATGTCTTATTTAGACATTTTGATTTTTCTAAGAATAAAAAATTAGTATTAAAGTCTTCTATATTCTTTTTCAATTTCAGAATAGGTTAGATTTCGTTATAGAATTATCCATTTATTAAAGAAGCAAAAATAATTAGTCATTTTTTCATGTTAAGTAGTTCAATAATATCTTATCATCTTGGTTTTTTATACAAGGTTAGTTCTTAGGTTTATATAGTGTGTGTTAGATTATGTACAGTGTAAGTTGTTTATATTGATAATTTTAGATATATCAGTTTCTTCCACTTCTATCATGTACATTAACATTTTTATTGATTCGAAGAAGTGTGAAAATAGTAAAAAAAAAAAATGAAGATCGACGTCCGACGAGAATACAAGCACATGACAAAATTCTTTTCGATAGCAAAAAAGTTAGGGTATATTTTCAGAAACTTTTGAAAAGTATGGAAAATTTTGGATCGATCCCTAAAAAGCCAAAAATATATTATTAGAAGATTAGATTGTTCACTTGGGCTCTCAGGTGTATAACGAATATGGGTTTGGTTAATGTGCACTTTGAAACAGATAGCTCTGTTTTGACTAAGGCTTTGGAGTCCCCGGGTAACTGGCCAAGACTCAGCAATTTCACCGTCGATTGTTTAAAATGGTTTAGTGGCTGCCCTACTCTCTCGTTCAGTTCGGTGAGTAGATCACAAAATTTATGTGTTGATGCGATTGCTAAATATGTAAGGGAGCAGCCTTTGTATTTTGCATCCATTGATTTCAATGTTCCTACTATGCTTAGGCCTTTTGTTTGTATGGAAAATACTTCTTGATTTTATATGATGGTTTTCAGTGTCAAACAAAAAAAAAAGATAAGATTGTTGTGGATGCCTTTAAATCTTCAACTATTCTTCAGTTAACATCCTATATAGCGCCAAACGAATTATTCACGTCCCTAATCTTAATAGGCTGGCTATTTCGAATATAACAAAAAGAAAAAAACAGAAATTACATCTTTTTATTTTCTTTAGTAGTGTTAAAAAAACACATAAGATCTCGAAATTACATTATTGACAATCCAATAAATTTAATTAGTTTTTCTTTTTACAGAAGCTGCATTTATCAGGGTTGTTATATATATTTAATTATTTATTAGAAAATGTGACATATATATATATATATATGTATCCTCTATATATTATTTGGGGAGTATACTTATACAAATAACCTTACAAGATATTGATATTTACTTCACATTGTCATTACAAGAAAGAACAAATGATAATTTTTCATTAAGGGTAATTTAGTCATTAATTATTTTATACATTAAATATAGATTATATTAATTATGTTTTTCGATTTAATAAAAAAAGGAATTTGTTAATATTCCGAAAAAGCGAATTTGTTAATAATTGTATATTGTGGTTAACAAAAAAAAATCAGATATGTTAAAATTCCAAAATTGATTTGTTAATATTCCAAAAAATGGAATTTGTTTATATTCCAAAATAATCTGATTTGTTAATCAGATTTGTTAGTTATCGGATATTGTGGTTAACAAAAAAATCGGATTTGTTGATATTTTTAAAAAAAATAGGATTTTTTAATCGGATTTGTTAATAATCAAGATATTGTGGTTAACAAAAAAATCGGATTTGTTAATATCCAAAAAATGAATTTGTTAATATTTCAAAAAGGATTTGTTAATATTTCAAAAAATCGATTTTCATAAACAACACTTATATATATATATATAAATCATAACAAAGTCGACATATCCAACGAAATTAATCCGAGCCCCAAAGAACATACCTTTGTTTTTTTTCCTAAAAAAGTGGTGAATGAATCGTGAAATTGAACTTACCCTCTTCAGATCCGTTAGAATGATGAAACTTTTCTTGAAGGAACACTCTTTGATTACGATTTTTTTTTTTGATTATTTGTTCTTTGTAACGCTATAATTTAGTTAAGATGTTGAAGATTTGTTTTTTGTGAAGGTAAAACCAGCGAGTTTATATAATATTTTGTTTACCATTTTAAGTTGTTTGAATAAGGTTTTGGCCTAGACTAGATTTATTTATAATTTTAAGTGATGATCAAACATTATAAAAATATTATTAATGTAAATTTACACGACATATGCGACATATCTTTTATAATATTATAAATCTAACTCTTTCAAATAAATACTTAATATTACTTTTTTAAATATATTGTCCCGCTATTTAGTGTGAGATAGTATCTAGTACACTATAATCAGGCACTCAATTACTCAATAGATATTTGAGTAATTATAGAAATATAGCACAGTAAATGAAAAAAAATATGTGATCGAGTCAAGTAAAAATATATCTGCCCTGGTAAAACTTTTTTCAGCTCTTCCTTGCAATTCATTTTGCATAACCTAACTCAGAAGCAGAGTCTGAAGATTTACCAAACTCACCTTCAAATCTTCCATTGCTCTCTCTCTCTCTCGTAAGCAAAGAACTTCAGTGACAGCCACAAATGGTTCAAAAATTTTTTTTTTTTTTTTTTTTTAAAAGCAGAGAAAATATCAACTCAAATAGCAACATACTCTCAAATGTAAAAAAGAAACGAAAATTCTTTCATTCATTTCACTTATGCCGAGTTGCTGCATCGCAACAGATCTTTGTAACGCCTTTCTTTTCGTAAAAAGGCCATCAGTTTTGATGAAGGACGTTTGTAGTTCTTGCCATGGTATATGAGTATCGCGTGTCCTTCTTTGAGTTTTTCAACTGAGATAAGTACTCCACTGCTATCTGCTTCAAGGGCTGTCGCTGTGTAAACAACTCTCAAGAATATCTTCTGCATCGTGATCACTTTCGCAACCTCCCTGTGCTTCCAATGGTGATGCAGCCCTTCCATTACACCATGAAAAATTCCTCTTCTACCTACAAATGAAACTTTGAAATTTGTGTAAATCAATCTCATAACTATTGGATGAGGATTAAGAAGAAGCCAAGAATGGATCCAGTGGCTCCTACCAAGAACCAAGCTGCTGTTCATCTTCAGCCCTACTCTTCTCAATCATTCTCTTTCTTAGCTAGTCAATATCTCGATGTCATCATCTCGCTCAGATGGTTTCCCATAACGAATTCAATCTGACCAACTCCATTGTTGATTTCTCTATCTTTGATTTTAACTGCAAAAAGAAGGAGCAGCCCATGGAACTTCTATTACAATAGGTGAAATTTAAAAAGATGCAACATTCTTTGAAGTAAAAGGCTTACGATGGAAAGCTTGTGTTCTTGGCTTTTGAGTTCCTTTTCTAGCCTTGCTTTCTCAGCTTCAGTCTCTAGGTTTCTCGTCTCCATTTCTCCGAATTTTCTTTGTAAGTTCTTGAAATTCTATAAAGTTCCAGTTTTGCTTGTTTCCTCCGACAGCTTACCATTTGTTACCACCTCCAAGATTTCTATCTCGCTCTCGGGTTTAGTTTCTTCAAAATGTTGGTACCTTCTGAGTAATCTCTCTTTGTCATCAACCAAATCGGCAACTTCGTCAGAAAGGAAGTCTTTGCCTCTGAAAAGTATTATCAAGTATCTGTTTCGTAGTATCAGAACTCCTCCAGTGAGACGCTGAAAAATTGATAGATCCCAAAAAAATTCACATCAGCCAAAACGATGTTGAATATATTCAGAACTGGCCCTAGGAAAAAGAAAAAAAAAATTGCCTTCAATTCATCTGCCATTTCCTCATTGTTTGTATTGAGAGCTCCCCATTTGATTGAAATCTTTGCAATAATACTTCTCTCCTATGGTTTCACGATAGCGGAAGCTAAACCTTGAAGGCCATGGTTCCTCCCTTCACAAATTAAGAAGAAGAAACAAAGACCGCAAGCAAACGCAAAGAGAGCAGCACTAGTAAATACCACAGCAAAGAGAATGACGATAAGTAGTATATGAAAATGAAAGACAGAGACTTTAAACATGAAATGTTGCAAATTCTGGCAAGCAAGAGATCCATTTCTTGATCTTATCTCTTCTCAAATTTATTAATCTACTCCAATTTTTGTTAAAAAGAAGATCTATTTTGACCAAATTCCCTCATTCTTACATGATTTCTTCAGTAAACAAATGAAAAACTCTCCCTGAAGCTTAACTTTATTGAACACACACAAAGTGAGGAACAGAGCTAAAGTAGTGCGGAAAAATTACCAAGGACGAAATGAAACGGTAAAGCTTGAGCAATGTTTCTCAAGTAGGTAAGCTCTTTATCGCTTAGCTTTGCTCTAGTGTTTGGTGGACAACGTCTAGATGGAGTTCTATATCCATTAACCACTTCAGGAAGCAAGTCAGCATCAACTGGAAGCGGTCTTCTCATCCACCAATCCATATATCGAGGTCCCAAACCATCCAATAACCTATCAGCTTCTCTCTCATACAATGATGAGCTTAATCTCATCTTGTCCCGAATCGGTTTTCTCTGATGAATAACTAAGTGGCCCTCGATAAACAACTAAAAATTCCTTCTTGCATAACACAACCAAGCCTCCAGTCTTCATCTATTCTTGAAAACATGAGAAATTATTTCAGAGTAACCTCAAAGATGTTAACAGGTTTCAACGGATAAATAAAGTATAACTAACCAAACCTCTATGATCTCTTGAGCTCGCTCCATATTCCGACACAGATGAACATCAAATCTCACCATAGCAAGCTCATTCGACCTCCAGATCGATCTATTCTCATTGACAACTGTCTCAGTAACTCCTGCTTTTCTCACATTCACCCATTTTCTCATCTTCGAAGCTTCACGTCTCAGTCTATTCAACAATCCTTCGTCGAGAATAAGCTCAGCCGTCGTCGGAACTCTCTCCTTCTTCGTTCTCCGCAATATAAACCTCTCTTCTTCTCTAGCCCATGGCATTTTCCCGCCAAGTCTCTTCTCCGACGACTCGGGTTTCTCCGCAGTTCGACCTAAATACTCGAAGTCGGTCAAATCATCCATCTGGGTATCTTCAGAATCGCTGTTTTCATCAAGATTTTCGACATAACGCACGATTTTCTTCATCGCTTTCTTTCCCCTAACACCACTCTCTCTACGGTTCAACGCCTTGAACGTCTTCTCTTCAACTTTCGTGGCTTGTTCCTCTTCTCAGTGTCGATAATCTCATCGGTTCGAAGAAAGAGAGGACCTTTCACCCATGGAGCAGTCGGAACCTTAATCGCAGCATCAGAGTGTCCTCGGTTCTCCCTAAGTTGATCAAATTGAGGGGTTTTGGTGGCATTTGAAGGGTTTTGATTATGGTTTAAGGAGGAGTTAGTGATCAAAGATGGAAAAGCTCGCGCCGAGAAGAAGAGAGGAGTTAGCATTTGAGTAAAAGTCTGCAACTTTTGGGTTTTCGCCAACGTTTACTCAAAGGAGACACTAAAGGCTCACAAAGCGACAAAAATCGTGGATAAGATAAAATCCACAGCTCAAGTATATATATGCTACTAGTTTAACTGGTTACCGTAAATTTATGGTTGGAAAAAGAAAATAAAAAAGTTTTTTATCCCATATATATTATTTGCGAATTACCTTTATAAAATAAACCTCATAAAAGATAAATATTTATATCATATTATTATTATTTTAAAGAACAAATTTTAATCTCTGATTATGTGTAATTTAGTAATTTTTAGTAATAAGAGAATAAAATATTTATTTTAAATCATCAATGCATAAAAATCCGTTGCCATAAATTTTAAGAGAATATTTGTTCATATTCTAAAATTTGGTGATTTCGATATATTTATGGAAATCAAATTAATTCATATTAATATATGTATTTAATATTCTGTTTTAAGTGGAAAAAAATATTTAATTAAATCATCAATACATAAAAAATGGTTGCCACAAATTTTAAAGGATTAGAGATTTTTTATAAAAAAAAATAAAAGATTTCGATTTTTATATGTCTATGAAAACTAAATTAATTCATATTTATATCTAAATTTAATATTTGATTTTAAATAGGGAATATTTGTTAATATTCTAAAATTTGGTTATCATATTTCTTATCATTCGATTCAAGATTTTTAAAAAATATTAGAAAATTTCTATTTTTATATGTTTCGATTTTAAATAGAAAATATTTGTTAATATTCTAAAATTTGGTGATTTCGATTTTGATATGTTTATGAAAACCAAATTAATTCATATTAATATCTATATTTAATATTCTGTTTTAAATAGGAAAAAATATTTATTTAAATCATCGATGCATAAAAATCAGTTGCCACAAATTTTAAGGGATTCGAGATTTAAAAAAAACTAGAAGATTTTGATTTTTTATATGTTTATGGAAACTAAATTAATTCATATTTATATCTAAATTTAATATTCGATTTTAAGTAGGAAATATTTGTTAATATTCTCAAATTTGGTTACCATATTTCTTATTATTGGATTCGAGATTTTTAAAAAATATTAGAAGATTTCCATTTTGATATGTTTATGGAAACCAAATTAATTCATATTTATATATGTATTTAATATTCGATTTTAAATAGGGAATATTTGTCAATATTCTAAAATTTGGTGATTTCGATTTTGATATGTTTATGAAAACCAAATTAATTCATATTAATATCTATATTTAATATACAGTTTTAAATAGGAAAAAAAATTTACTTAAATCATCAATGCATAAAAATCGGTTGCCACAAATTTTAAGGGATTCGAGATTGTTAAAAAAAATAGAAGATTTTGATTTTTATATGTTTATAGAAACCAAATTAATTCATATTTATATCTAAATTTAATATTCGATATAAATAGGAAATAATTGTTAATATTCTAAAATTTGGTTACCATATTTCTTATTATTGAATTCGAAATTTTTAAAAAATATTAGAATATTTCGAATTTTATATGTTTATGGAAACCAAATTAATTCATATTTATTTCTATATTTAATAATGGAGTATTTATCAAACATTATAATTATAATGGAATATTTATAAAAAATTTGTAAGTAAATTTTATATCTAAATTTAATATTCAATTTTACATATTAAATTTAATATTCTATTTTACATATTAAATTTAAAATATCACGATTTTAGTGCTACGATTTTAATGTTACAATTTTAATGCTACGATTTTTAAGATACATTTTCATTTTTTAACAATTTGTGCTAAAAAAATCGGATATCATATTGATATCATATTCGAAAAAAATAAGAAATATTTTCTAACAATAAAAGAAGCTTTTTAAAAAATATTACGATTTTAACAATATCATGATTTTAATGCTACGATTTTAATGTTACAATTTTAATGCTACGATTTTTAAGATACATTTCTCTTTTTAACAATTTGTGCCAAAAAAATCGGATATCATATTTAAAATCATATTCGAAAAAATAAGGAATATTTCTTAACAATAAAGAAAGGTTTTAACAAAATATCACGATTTTAACAATATCACGATTTTAATGCTATTGTTTTTTTGCTACAATTTTAATGCTACGACTTTTAAGATACATTTCTATTTTTTAATAATTGTGCCAAAACAATCGATATCATATTGATAAGTTAATGAAATATTTGTTAATATTACAAAATTCGGTTACCATAAATATGACCTAAGGATTATTCGGTTACCAAAAGATTTTAAAAGGATATTATAATCTTAGGGGAAAAAATTTGGATACTATAAATACCATAAAGTTCTGTAACCTTAGGGAAAAAAATCGGATATCATATTGATAAGAATATAAAAATCGAATTTTTTTGTTTTACAACCTATTTTAGAATCCTATATATATTATGTTTCTTCTAATCTCACCTCATCCAAAGCTTTCTTTTGCTTTCATATTGACAATCCAAAATAAAAATGTCAATCTCCACGAAATATACATCGGTCAAAGATTTAAAACACTTTAAATCTTCGTGGTGTATTAGAGTAAAAAAATACTTCATTCTTTTATGCACTATGCCAAAGGAACATGACCATCTTTAGAAATAGTTTTAGCAGATGATTTCGTAAGTTTAACTAGCATTTAAATATGTTTAATATAATGTAAATCTTATGATATTATGCTAAAAATTAATGCTAAAAAAGAGCATATATCAAAATTTCAAAAATTTGTGAAAAAAAGAGAATGGAAGATTATACAGGGATTTGGAGTTAGTAAGGTCACAAGATCTTTTAGATCAACAAATCATCAGTACATAATTAACTTTCTGTACACAACTATCATGTCTTCCTCACCATCTATTTCAGATGAGATTTGGCTTGATTTGGTTGATTTTAATCAAATCAATAGCCGTTCGTTAGATCAAAATAAATTGGTTGGGTGAGTGGTTTATATATTTATTATATAAACATAAACATCTTTTAAAAAAGTTATTGTTTTGATTTTAATTTTAATATTTTTTTTAAAAAACAGATGTGCTTGGTCAACTGGTGAATGTTGGAGAAATAAATACCATATATCTTCAGGGCAAGGCCACTAAAAAAATTGATTTTGAGCTACAAGACTCTGAGTAAGTATTTTTGTTTTTGATAAATTGTAAACCTTTATATATATATATATGGGGATATATATTTTTTAAAAATAAAAATCATATTTATATTAGATTTTATTTTATACTTCATTGTTTTAATTTTAAACTGTTGTGACTTAATAACAAATTGATGGTTTTTGTTTTTACATAGCTAAATTTTGAAAACATGGTTCTAAAACTATCTTTTATTATTTATAACATTCACTATATATTAGATTTCCACGTTTTTAATAATAATTTTGCTGCTATACATGTTTTGATAATATAAATATAAAGTCATCCAAAAAATGGAGTATTTATCAAAAAAATTATTTAATTATTTTTTATATATTGATAAATATATAAATAATATATAATTAATACTTTTTTCCAGTGATAATCGTATATCTTGTATACTTTGGAGAAAATTTGCTGACCAAATTCATCAAGTTTCAAAAGAATTTGTGGGTCAGATGGTTACATGTTTGATAAGATGGGGCAAGTTAGGACTATATAAATGTACGTATAAGACAAACTAATTTAACATATTGCTATTTTACTCTTTAATACATCGATATATCTATAAGTTATTTTGTTATTTTCAGAAATCAGAAGTGTTTCAAATGCTTTTGATGCTTATGAAGTGTTGGTTAACCCATCATTACCATGTGTTGATGACTTCAAGAGTATGTTAGTATCAAACTTACAAAGATTTTGCATTTACTTAGATTTAAATATATACAAAACAATATTTTATGACTAATTGTATACCAATTAATCTAGGCTTCCATCTGATAGACTTGCCTTGACAATCATGGAACCAAAGTCAAAATTAAATTCTTTAATTCTTAAAGAAGAAGCATCTGCTTAATATCCTGTGACCTCTATTAAAGAGCTTCTCGAAGCTGTTGAGGTTATATATTTATTTTACAAAATATGTTTAAGGAATGTTTACGCAATTTATACTCAATTTTACTTGTTATTCATAGTAATCCACAATTAAAAATCTAAGTCGATGTTCGGTTTGTTCGGTTTGTTCGGTTCGGTTATCGGTTAACCGAAAAATAGATTATTAATATAAACCACAATCTCCAAATTCTCTCAAACCTAAATAAAACCTAAACGAATCAATCGAATCGATTATTGGTAACGGCGCTTCTTCTTCTTCTTCTTCTTCTTCTCTTGTTCTTCTTCACTCTTCTCACTTGGTGTCGTCTTCAGCTTCTTCTTAAAGAAATATCTTCTTCATTCTTCTTTTAGATGCCGGTGGAAGAAGATGTTGACGCACTACGTTCTCCCAAAAAATCGTCATCAGTCAAGTGACGAAGCTTCCTTTGACGCGTGAGCCTCCCACAAATAGAAGGAAACAAGCAGCGATGAAATCGATCCCGATATGGATCCGGAGATTCAGAGTATGAAGCCGCAAGTTTCAGAGAAGAAGATGGAGAAGATGAAAAAGATGTGAACGAGATTTACGGAAGCCAACGCATAGCGGAAAATCATGGTCATGATCGCCGTTTTCAACCGTGAAACTCTCTCTGATCGTCGTCTCTTTGAACGCCGTCATGTGGGAAGGCGAGGAAGATGAAAGAAAAATTAGGGTAGTAAAAGTGTAGTTTATGGATTTGGGCTTGCATTTCATTTTATGGATTTGGGTTGTAATGACATTGTGTTTTTTTTTACAATTAATATCGGTTTTTTCGGTTTAAACCGAAAACCGAACTGAACCGAAGTTTTATTCAGTTCAATTCGGCAAAAAATATCATAACCGAAAAAACCAAAAAACCAAACTGAATAAACCGAACGCCTAGGGCTAGACCAAACCCAAGAACTAAAGGTGAAATTCTTAAAAAAGGTTTCTAAAGTATCGAATGTAAATTTCCTCGCAAATAAAAAACATTTCGAAGTTGTAATGTTCTTTCCATCACGGCCATAATAGACACATTCCTCTGTAAACCGGATCCGGTTAAAAAACTCATCGGTTATATCAGACAAAAAAACCGACTGGGATGTGGACCGGCTTTCGACCAATCGATCCACATCAAGATCCGGTTCGAGGACATCTCTCCATGCAATATGTGAACGAGAGTTGAGATATAATGTTCTTCCATGTAACAAGGCAGTTTACAATGCTGATCGAATATTTTGTAGTAAAACGTGCCTGCGATGATATGAAGAGCAAGTTCTCGAGTTGTTTCAAATCATGTGATCCTTTTCGCCAATGTGTGATGTTGATTTGTGGATACATTTTGGGGTTGTAACGGCCTTTACCGGATTTACTTGGGTCGTCGAATGAACCAATGAAGCTGAGATTTGTGCCGGTTAAGTAATCGTAGATGGTAGTGAAATTGTAGAGTGGGATGCAAGAATCGAACAAGAGGACAAATCTTTGGTTTGATTCGTCGAGAAGAGCGTTGGCTAATAGTCTTTTCTCTGCGTCTACCATTGATGATGTTCCCCAATACACCGGCTGTTTTGACAATTTTTTCACAACCCAACATCAATACTATTGTTAAAATAATCTAACAATATTTACATAAATAGAAGCCTTTTTGTCAGGTTTATTGAATCTAGTTTTGTTGTCACTTTTAACTTGAAAATTAGTTCGAATATATAGAAAATATAATGCAAAACAAAGAAAGGAATGATGTCAAAAACAAACAAAAAAAGAACAATTTCAAAGGAAAAAATCGCGTGCAGAAGCGTATGACGACTTGGCTAGAATTTGACACAAGAGAAGTGTTAGCCCAGTTCGGATCCTCGATCCTACGTCTGGGGTGAGAACTGTCTCTCACAACTTCCACTAGAACTTTTAGTGAATACAAAAACGTCACTCAAGTCTTAGATCTTACAAAGAGAATTTAACATCGGCTTTCTTGTGATGTCTACTTTTCAGATTACAAAACTCTAACGAGGGTTGCCCTACTTATATAGAAAATTAACCTCCTAATTTTCCTTTTTTATTGTAGGCTTTGGAACTCTTCATGGCCTGGATAATAATATGGCCCATAATCTCACAAACTCCACTTTGAGCCAGTATTATTTGATCCACTTAGTCTTTGGGCCGAATTTCTTTTCCTCTGGCCCACCAAATCTCAATTCTTCCATTCTCTCTCTCCCTTTTACTTTTTTTTTCTTCTTTTCTTCAACGAAGCCATGACAGAATCATGATCTCCCTTTGCCTTGCCCATTTTCATCGATTATCTTCTCAAATCATCCTTGTCTCTTGAATTTGAAAACTTCTCAGCTTGGTTTTGATGATTTCAGTTTCAATCAAGGACTCGATTTGAAGATTTTAACCCACGGGTAAACTTTTCACCTCTTCGATTTCTTCTGTTTCCGATAGGAGGTATTTTACACCTCTTCACAGGTTTCACCTGAGAAACAATATCGAGAGTTTAACCCATAAAACCGCAGTGCACGGTTAAATACAATTGTAGTAGTGCGGGATTGATCCACAGGGAAATGAAATAACACAAAGCGGATACAGATGGAGATCTAATCTAGACATGATAATAAAACAAGAGGAGATTCCTAATATAACATGCAATTGAATAAAACATAAAACAATGAAAAAATAAAGAAAACTAAATCAAAGCTAATACAACTATAAACGAATTAGCTAAGCATTAAAATATAAAAGCATAGATTAAATAAACTTTAAATAAATCTAAAATATTATTTACAAAGAGTTGGACGGACAGTCATAATTCAGGAAATCTAAATCTAAGATTTATGTTTATTGTTCTAGGGATTTTCCATGTTCTGATAGTCCACCCTCGTGGTATGCGAGACTCTATATTCAAACCCACTCTCGTGGCGAAGGAATACACATTTCATACAATTCCATCATCGAATACTCTCATGAGTGATATACATATCACTAGGGTTGTCACACCTCCATGTGATCCAATAATGTCAGTATTGGTAAAAACATGCCTAAGACATAGAGTAAATGATAGATATATTTCTAGAGTCCTTCCCACTCTTGTGGTGAATTTCTCCTGAGATCTTAACCTAACTAGGCCTTTGTTAGACTAAGCATAGAGCTACTATATCAAACAACAAACTGAAGACTAGCTATTATTTCCTAGGATATAGATCTGAAGGTTTAATCCACTTTCACGGTATCAAATACTTCTAAACATGCAATCACACCTACTAGATTCAATTGTACACTTGAAAATCTCCCTTAAGAGAACATTCAGCATTAAGATGTATACTAGAGTAGCTAGACTAATTAAGAACAATTAAACATTCAACAAACTTTAGAAGTAAATCCCATCATTGACCACCACCCTGGTGGTCTAAAAGATCTACTCCTTTATCTCACTTGGAATTGATAGAGATAGGGATTTAAGGTTTCAGATCTAATTAAAAACAGTAAATATAACTTAACTACTGAAAAACAACAATCAAATTAAGAACATAAAGAAGAAATAAACCTTCTAAAAGAAGAACTTTTATTGATTAGTGTTTACAAAGTGAATGAATGATCTCTAAGGTGGCTCTCTCTCTCTCGAAAATGTTTACATGAGTTTATATAGGTCTAGGGTACTTAGATCTCTGAAAACTCGAGCTTAATCTCGTCCTTAAAAGTCTCCAACCAAAAATAGGTGATCAGCCCATCTTATATTGCCTTATCATAAAAATCCCTGATTTTTCGGACTCAGAATCGACCCTGACTGGTCAATTCTCTAGGTCGATTCTGGCTCTCTCCACCTACTGGTCGATGCACTGCTTCGTGATTTCTTTCGGGAAATTCTTGGGCTTCAATATCGACCCCTACAGGTCGATGTACTAGGTCGATTATGGGCTCTTTGATTTCCTAAAATCCTTTTCCAAATGTGCATGAGCCAAGTGTTGGTGCCAACTCTCCCAATGGTCCAATAAACTCCAAAAACACTCTAAACATCGAGTTTTAACTCCAAGTACCTAGAAACACATAAACACAAAAAACATACTAGAACTACACTAAATGTTAGTCATAAGGTATGAAACTAACTTATTATGATGCTTAAAAACATAAAATATGGTGTTATCAGTTTCTCTTTGTATTTCACCTTATCTAAGCTCACTCTTTCCTTAGAACCTTAAAGTGATGGTTCCCCTCTGTTTTCCGGTGAAAAAAACGGCGAGATATGGTGGTGGGACTTGGTTGATTCGCGGTGACTGGGTGACTAACTGGGCGAGTTGGATTTCAACCAATCAGGACCTGTAACAATTTTCCTGCTGCCCAAAACAACTTCCCTCTCAAAAGGCCATCAACTTCTTTTGCTCGGCCCATTAAATTTATAGTCCATCAAAACTTGACCAAGTTCAACAGTCAACCTGCGCAATTGAACGGCATTGATCGATGACGATCCGATGTTGACCGGCGTTGACTTTACACTTTTTCGGCCAAAATTTCGGCGAAACTTATTTTCTCCAGAATTTCAAGGTAAACTCTCATGTACCCTAAAATATTTAGGACCTTCTCAATGTCTCATACTTTTGAACGAAAAACTGACATGCTTCAACCTTTTTCCATGTACCTTCGTACACCACCTTGAGCTGATAACTGCAGCTCCTCTTAGTTTCCAGGTAACTTAATCTTTCCTTAGATCCCTTTTCATTATCTCAAATCAGAGCACTAAAATTTTCTTGATTTTGCAAGGTACCTTTTCTGATAATGGAGTTACATGTAGCTGCTTCACCCACTAGGCAAGGTTGACAAGATCGCAGCTAACCTGAAACCCATGTCCAAGTACTGCTTCTCTTACCATGTCTGATCGAACCTTGCTTGTGCCAACCTTATGATCATTGTCTCTACTGAACACATCATCTGACTTGATACTAACCTGATGTGAAAACTCCTTAGCTAACACCCTAGCTCCAACTTCTTGTTTTTCCATAATACCTGGTATGCCATGTCTCTGATTAAAATACCACTTACTTGAGTCCATACCTTTCTTTTCCCTTAGAGACTCCATGTCTTCCTTAACATCCTTCCAATGCTTCTTTTCCTTTTTACAAAGTCACTACCTACCTCGGTTTTCAGAAAGCATGTCCACAACATTGGCATGCGCAGATGATATGTCTATATTTTACATGGTTTTAGCATGCATTTATCACCCATTTAGCCTCGTTTAATAGCATGTTCTTAGCATTTGTTTCTAGTGTTGCATACTTAGAGTGTTTTGCATTAGGTTTGCATACATACTGCATTTTGGAGTTGTTTCAGGTGCACTTAAGGATTATTGGAGATGTTGAAGTCAAATGGAAAAAAAGGAGAGCTTAACTCGACCAGAAACTCGAATGGAGATTGACTCTGGCAAGCCACTCGAGTCAACAGGTCGAGACAATGCACTCTGCACCAAAAAACTGCACTTTAATTCCAGATCGACCCAAGCCACTAGAGTCAACCACTCGAACCGGAGCCAAAGGAGCTGTCTTGGAATCAGCTCGTCCAAGCCACTCGAGTGCCCAGACCGAGTCAATGCCAAAGGTGCCATCTTGGAGTCAGCTCGAGCCCCACACTCGAGCCCCTACTTGAGTCCACACCAAAAGAGCGGTCTTCATTTCGGCTCGACCCAGACCACTCGAGTACCATGGTCGAGCCGAAGATAAAAATGCAGTCTTGATTTCGGCTAGACCCAGACCACTCGAGTACCTGCTCGAGCCAAAGATAAAAATGTCGTCTTGAAGTTTTCTGATGGACTCGACCACCCCACTCGATCCAGCCTGCTCGAGTCCGTCTAATAATTTGCTATTTTATCTTTTTATGATTTAGGGTTTTTAACTAAGACTATAAATACTCAGTATGTGATTAGGGCGAATTCATTCTCAAAATTCTCGTTTTTAAGCTTTTATCATCTGGTCTTGTTATTCTTGCTTCTGGGATCATATAACTTTGAATCTACCCAGTATTTGTGTTTGAATCCTTCTATCCCTTCTATTCTCTTCCTTATGTTTATCATTATGCAAGTTATTTTCATTTTTGGGTTTTTACTTTTGATGATCATCATGATCTGTGAGTAGTTCTCTAGGGTTCTTAAGGATGGGTTAGGTCTAGGCTTGGCATCTTAGTCTTCTAGGTGGCTTAGGGTCCACCACCGGGTTTTCAACATTCCCAAGCTCTGTCTTCTTCCCCTATGGATCCCCAGCTGGCATCCATGCTGCAACAGCTTCTACAAGGTCAGGCCGCCGGTGCATTGGACGTAGCTAAGAGAATTGGTGAAGTCAAATCCCAGATGGACTTCACATACAATGATCTCAACAGCAAGATTGAGTCATTGCACTCCAGAATCAAATACTTGGAGAACAGCACTGCATCCACTTCTTCAACCAAGCCTATTGGACAACTTCCAGGAAAAGCAATTCAGAACCCCAAGGAGTATTGCAATGCTATCTTTTCAATGGAATCAAGTCCCATTGCTGATCATGAAGCTACAATTAGAGAAGTTGAGTTTTTGCTTTATGGTTCAACTGCTCCCACCAATGAAATCGACAAAGCGCTCCTAGCAAGCGCTCCAGTCACTGTGGACAGTGAAGTTGAAGATGGGGAGGATTTGAATTGCAAAGACCAAAAAACTCGACTGGAGGCTGACTCTACCAAGCAGCTCGAGCTAGTAGGTCGAGCTAGCACTCCACCTGCTAAAACAACAGTTGTTCCAAAGGAAAAGAAAGAACCCTTTGTACCCCCTCCTTGCAAACCTAAACTGCCATTCCCAGGAAGATTCAAAAAGGACTTAATAGAGAAGTATAGAGCAATTTTTGACAAGCACAAGAGGGAAGCAGAGATTAGGATGCCTCTCATCGATACCTTCTCAATGTTACCTCCATATCAAAAATTCTTGAAGGATGCAGTGAATGAGAAAGCCAAGGAGATTCAAGGTATGGTGGTCTTGATAGAAGAATGCAGTGAGGGTATAGATGGGGAGGATTTGAATCAAGGGCAAGTTGAGAAGCCAGACTCGACCGACAGGCTCGACCAGCTAGCTCGAGCCCCCGCTCGAGCTAACATACCACCTGCTGAAAAATCCGCTGATTCTGGGGAAAAGAAAGACCGACTCGACCAGCTAGCTCGAGTGCCAGGTCGAGCCAGTGCGCTACCTGCTGAAAAACCAATTATTTCTGAGGAAAAGAAACAACCCTCTGCCCCCCTCCTTATAAACCTAAACTTCCATTCCCATGAAGATTCAAGAAGGATAGGGACGTAACCATGGTTGAAAACAAGGGTAATGTCGATTGTATTGATTCACCCAGCACGACAAAGATTGAGCCTAAGTCTCTCCCCAAGCTTGGCAATCCTGGTATGTTCTCCATAGCCTGCTCTCTTGGTGATCTGGAAATTAAGGATGCTCTATGTGATTCTGGTTCAAGTGTGAATGTCATATCTCGTGAGATGTTAGACAATCTAGGTATAAAACACTTCACTTATCACCCATCACCGATCACTTTTGGAGACGCTCATTCACGAAAGCCACTTGGTCTTCTGGAAGATTACCCACTTAAAGTTGGGGATTGTATAGTCCCAACAGACTTCGTTATTATGGAAATGCAGAAGGCCAACAAGCTCCCACTGCTCCTTGGAACTCCCTTCCTCAACACTACTGGTGCAAACATGGACTTCAAGAACCAAAGGGTAGTTCTTATGAATGTGGATGACAAGGCTTATTACACACTAAAAGCTCCACCCCCCAAAGGTCTATGAAGAGAAAGAGAAGTCCCTGGAACGAAAGGATAGAGCTGAGAGTACAATGAATGAGCAAGGGGTCAAGCCATTCATCCATGGTCAGATCATTACAGAGGAGACCTCAGTTCCCCTCCATCAACCACCCTAGACCCGCTAAACAGGAAGTCAAGCTTAGAGACTTTAAACAAGCTCACTTGGGAGGAAGTCCCATGTCTATCCTTGTATATATTGCTTTAATTTTCTTGTTAAACCGTCATTCAAGTGTGTTAATTCGTGTTTTTGGCTTGCTGGTATGATTGCAGGAGAGAATAAGCATTGAATCATAGAGAAAAGGAGGAAATGAGCAGAATTGGTCTGACTTGACCAAGCAGCTCGAGTCACCCGGTAGAGCCAGCACCCTGTCTACATCTGGCTCGATCACCCAGCTCGAGCCAGGTGATCGAGCCACCCATCCCTCCATCCTTGGTGCGACCATGCACTCGAGCCAACCGGTCGAGTCAAGCTCCCACGCTGCATACACCAGAGAGAGCATGAAAGATTCAATCTCCTTTTTCTTTTCCAACCCTTAAGGTACCTGCTCCATCATTTCTTGTATATATCATTTGCATTTTCTTGCCTTTTGTTGTTTCTTAAACCTTCTTTCCAAATTTTTATTACACAAGAAACTGTGTAATTTAAGTTTGGAGGGAAGGGTTAAGATGTGTTTGACATGTTTATTGTGTTCTTATTTTCCATTTTCGTGCTTATTTGAGTTTGCATACATCTAAGGCATAGAAAAACCAAAAAAAGATTTGAAAAATTTTCGAAAAAGATTACAAAAAAAACAGAGTGTTCATGTAGTTGCATTCGCATTTTAAGATCGAGTCTAGAGTCTGTTCATATAGCGCTGTTGCATATGCATAGGGGATAATGATGATCATAATCCTGTAAGCATGCTGGTTTAATAATATTGTCTCAACGCCCTCGTTTCTGGTTGTTTAATGCTCTGTAAATGAACTTGAAGTAAGACTGCGCCATGCTTTGAATGCATAACTAGATTAGGTCTCAATTGAAGCATGCTGTGATTTGATACCATTCTCTATCTATTTGAACCTAAACCTGACTAATTAATTATCATGTCTGTACACTGCATCTGAACTCATGGATACCATTACACATACTTGGATTTTCTTCAACCTATTTGCCACTCTTGCTAATCCAAGTAGATGTTCTCATTATTAGGACAGTTTTGCCATACCCTTAGCCTAGCCTTCTTTCAAGCCATGATATTACTCTGTTGTGTGTGAGGCCTATTTTTCTGAATGAGCTTGGTAGAAAGTGTTAGGTTTGAGCCGACAAGGATAGATTCTCATGTAGTTCTGGTTTGCAATTTTCGAATCAGATAGGACTAGGTGGGATCTTCATCATTGGGTATATAAGGTTTGGTTCTGTGAAAAAGAAAGAAAGAAAACTTGGAAAAAGATGAAAAAAAAAAGTTAAGAGTTTTTAGGAGAGGAATGTTCTAGAAAATTGTTAATCTAGTAAAGAAGTTTGGGGGTGTGCTAAGAATAAGAAAAAGATAGGCAAAAAGCTAAAGTCTGAAAAATGTATATGCATAGAAAAAAGCCTAAGCTGGTAGTGAATCACCAAAGGAAAAACCCCAATCCGCTAGAGTTGTATAGAACCTCTCCTAGAACAAGATCAAAAGAAAAAAAAAATGAGTCTGATCCAAGAAAAGTCTAAGGCAAAATTGCCTAAGTATCAAAGGGTAGAATTAGGACAACTTTCTGGGTTTAGAACTAGGGGCTAAGGTCATCTGTGTATGGTTGGGTAGATGAGAGTCTATTCTTGTATGCATAGGTTGGTCCTTACCTTTAGCATTCTACTGAAGCTCATTCTTTTTCTTGAGAGATCCCTCTATTCTGAACTTATCAAACCATGTGAAAGGGACCATCTTTGTCTCTTAACCTAACCCTTAGCCAAATGAGTTCATTGAATGTGCATAGCTTGATTCATGGTTTCTGCTTAATTGAATGTTAAAGAGAATGGTAGATTTGAATGCATGTCTAAGTTGAGATTTAATTGAAATTGTGCTGTGAAGAGTATGGCTAAAGTTTTTAAGTAGAGTTCATATACTTTGCATTCCAGAACTAGCAACTTGGACATTGAGATCATGTACTATTTCAGCATGTTTTTGTTCTGAGTCCCCATTTTCAAACCTCTCCTCCAGCTTATATTTCTGTTTGCTTGAAGGCAAGCAAAGACTAAGTTTGGGGGAGTTGATATGTCTATATTTTACATGGTTTTAGCATGCATTTATCACCCATTTAGCCTCGTTTAATAGCATGTTCTTAGCATTTGTTTCTAGTTTTGCATACTTAGAGTGTTTTGCATTAGGTTTGCATATATACTGCATTTTGGAGTTGTTTCAGGTGCACTTAAAGATTATTGGAGATGTTGAAGTCAAATGGAGAAAAAGGAGAGCTTAACTCGACCAGAAACTCGAATGGAGATTGACTCTGGCAAGCCACTCGAGTCAACAGGTCGAGCCAATGCACTCTGCACCAAAAAACTGCACTTTAATTCCAGCTCGACCCAAGCCACTCGAGTCAACCACTCGAGCCGGAGCCAAAGAAGCTGTCTTGGAATCAGCTCGACCAAGCCACTCGAGTGTCCAGACCGAGTCAATGCCAAAGGTGCCATCTTGGAGTCAGCTCGAGCCCCACACTCGAGCCCCTGCTCGAGTCCACACCAAAAGAGCAGTCTTGATTTCGGCTCGACCCAGACCACTCGAGTACCATGGTCGAGCCGAAGATAAAAATGCAGTCTTGATTTCGGCTCGACCCAGACCACTCGAGTACCTGCTCGAGCCAAAGATAAAAATGTCGTCTTGAAGTTTTCTGATGGACTCGACCACCCCACTCGATCCAGCCTGCTCGAGTCCGTCTAATAATTTGCTATTTTGTCTTTTTATGATTTAGGGTTTTTAACTAAGACTATAAATACTCAGTATGTGATTAGGGCGAATTCATTCTCAAAATTCTCGTTTTTAGGCTTTTATCATCTGTTCTTTGTTATTCTTGCTTCTGGGATCATATAATTTTGAATCTACCCAGTATTTGTGTTTGAATCCTTCTATCCCTTCTATTCTCTTCCTTATCTTTATCATTATGCAAGTTATTTTCATTTTTGGGTTTTTACTTTTGATGATCATCATGATCTGTGAGTAGTTCTCTAGGGTTCTTAAGGATGGGTTAGGTATAGGCTTGGAATCTTAGTCTTCTGGGTGGCTTAGGGTTAGATTAGACGAAATCCCTTCTGGATTAGTGATCTTAGTGCTAATTTCTCTCTGATCAATTGAGATTAGATCATAGGTTTTTCCACACCCAGAAGGTGTTTGATGAAATGCTTGAACCAGCTAATTCCAGAGATTTGCATTCATAGCCTAAGAGATTAGATGTCTAGGGTGTTTATTGGCTTAAATAGGTTGAATCTTAGTGCCTGCTAAGCTAGATTTCGCTAGAGAGATTTGGGTCTGAAACTAGCTTAGCTTGGGGTTATCTACCACGAGAGTGGATTTAGCTGCTGTTGAATCTATTGTCTAGGGATTAGCTAGATAGTTTTTGTTAAGCCCCTGGTTAGACTAGGTTGATAGACTGACCAACCCCATCCTTAAGACCTGCTTGTTCTTATCATTCTCTGTTTTCTGTGCTCTGTTTTCATTCTGTTTTCACTCTGTTTATTGTCTCAGCATTACTCTGTTTCTGCCCTGTTTTTGTTTTGTTTTTAGTTCATGTTATTGCTTTTGATTTCCTTTTGCTAGGATGATAGCTTCACCATTCACTGCTTGTTTGGCTTGACTGAGACGATTTGATTGCATCCTTTCTGGTTAATAACGCACTCATTTGGATTGATACCTTTCTGTTCTACAATGACATGTTAGTGCATTGAGGCATTTGACAGATAACATAAAGACGTAAAAATCTACTATTTCAGTAAACGGGATTTATGAAGTATGATTTTGGTTACTCGAGGGGGAGTTTGCATGATTGCACTATTTTTACCTATCTATGGTTTTTTCCATTGGGTTTTTCTAGAAAGATTTTTAATGAGGCAACAGAAAAATATCATGCATAACATAATAGTAACATTGGTCTTCAAGGGGAAGTATTACAAATATTAGGTGCAAAATTAATAGAGCACTCAAGAGGATAATTGAGCACTCATGAGGTTAATGGAGCACTCATAGTAATTTAATGGATCCCAATATCACTGTTACACTTAGGGGGATTTCTCAAATTTCTCTATAAATATGATCCATGTTCACTTGTAATCAACACACCACAATAAAATAAAACTTCACATTCTCTCTCTAAATATTTTCTTTGTGCAATATATTCTCTCATCAAAGTTTTATTCAATTACTTGCAAGGTAAGATATCATAATGATAACATGGTATGATATCAAAATTATAACAATAGATTAAAATTTGTTGAATTGTTTCAATAGGTTGAACAGAGAAAGAGGAGATCCTATTTGAACATGTGGCGCATTCTCATTGGTTCGAAAACTACATAGGAAAAAAGAAAATGATTAGAATATGTGTTGAAATCTGAGTAGTCATTGATATTTTTGTGTTTTTTATTTCACTCCAATCCTTTTTTCCTTTTTGACCGCTGATAATATTATTGATCGAAACCGGTGACAATCCCGAATGAACAAGCATAAAACAAAAATAAGAAAACCAACGAGCCAACAAAAAACAAAGAAAGAAGAAAAAAGCTTGAAAGTATACGGGTCAAAAGCCCATTAACCTAAACGGGATGGCAACTGAAATCGAGTCAAACAAACTGGTTCAACGTCACAAGTCACAACCGACAAATGAAGCAAAGTCAGCACCAATTCTACCTCCTTCGCTCGTCACTGGCTCCTACACTTGGCACCACGTGTAGAATCGTGTGAATATTTAGCGAAAACTTTCCGACAACATAAACAATCGTCTTAACGTACATATAAATCTCTCTTTTATATTTTAATACTAAAAATATTTCTCTCTAGTTATAAGCTGGAATAATAAGATAAAATTTAATATTTACTTAGTAAAATTTGAAACAAAAATATAACATAAGAAGCCATATATATTTTACGATTTTTATAATTTGCTACCACTTTTCCACGATATATGTAATTAATTTTAAAAACCGGAGATTAGTAGATCAATTATAACTTATACGTTGTAGAACCGAATTATCAAAACCATATTTTCGATTTTCATTTTTTTTTAAATACTGAAATGATGCTACATTTTTTTTACTTTCTAGATATCTCAGAAATTTGTCACCGTAAATGCTATCGACTGCTAAATCAATACTATTATTTTTACGTTATATACGGATTGAAATCAAAGATATGGAGATATTTTCTGCATAGGTTTACTTTATGCCTGCAATCATTTATAATGCGCATTCCAGCATGGTCGCAACTCAATCACCAAACTATGTCCTGATATTCTTTATTATTTCTCAGAGTTTGGAGACAACAGGCCAGAGATTCAACGGAAAAAGAAAGATTTTTCCTTCACAGATATAGAGCCTTTGAAGAACAATGAACGTCGAGACTTAAACTGTGCAGTGAAAGAATATATTCTTCTTGCAGGTTACAGGCTTACCGCTATGACATTTTATGAGGTATCTTAAACTTATGTCTATATGTATATCATTTTTTCTTGCGTACTACGACGCACCTAGTCTTTTTTTTTTTTTTTTTTGGTCTGATTGCCGCATACGCCATTTTGGAATCTTGATTAGCTTTTTTTTTTTGCTTTGTGTCTCTATTTTGTGGCCTCATTGCCACTCCATCTAGGAAAGTTGTAATGACAAGTATAATTGAGTTTCTCATAAGTTTTATATAAATTATATTAATAGTGTATTTTAAGTCAAGGGGTACGTACAAAAGTTGTAACTTGTTGGATAAGATATGTTACCAACGGTTGTCAATGGTTATCAACGGTTACTTAGTAAATTTGAATATAAGTATGTGTTGTTGTGTTGTAAGGCATGAGAGATATTATAATCTGTTTTTAGTTTTTATATTCTTGTCCGTGTCTCTCTCTCTTCCTCTTGCGTCTTTACGATTTTGTGTTGAGTTACACAAGTAAGTGAAGAACGATGCAACGATAAGAAACAAAAACACTGAATACTCTGTTTTTGTTTCTTCTCAACGACTTTGTGAGCAAAGTCCAACAGTAACTGTAGCTTTTTAGTAACTTATTTCAATTTTTAGTTTTCCATTTGGTAACTATTTTGTAACTTTTACGGTGAAGCTGTCTAAGACTTTTATCTCTTCTGAAGATTGTTTTTTTCTACATTTCAAAACCTCTACCTAAAAAGAGAAGAAATCGACATCTCTTTTTTGGTTAGCTTTCCGCTTGTATATTTACCTTTAGAAGCTGCTGACACTGTCTTGTGTTTGAGTTTGAGTTGATATATTTTTAGGTTTTGGGTTAATCTTTCTATTTTTAATTTAGTTTATAGACAAAAAACTAAGTTTCAGGTCAAAATTATCTCCAACTCCAGAAGGAGAAACAGATGTGACTGACCTATTTGTCTGTGCTGGTATTGAATTTGGAACAACTCTATAAATATGATGTTTGATCTGTTTATCTCAGGTGACAGACCAGAACTTGGACGTTTGGAAGGACAGTCCAGCACATGTGCCTGATGCCTTGCGCTATTATTACTATCAGTACCTTTCATCAACTTCAGAAGCAGCTGAGGTTATTTCCTGAAAGCTTAATTTGCATGTTCATATTTCAAATTGAATTGATACTGTCAGAAAGATCAATACCTTGAAACTTAGTTCTTTGACGTTATTGTCTTATACAGAACCAACTTCCCTCTCCTTTTGTGAAACGCCCTAACCCGAAAATATACGAAATTACAGGATTACCAAAAAAATTTTTTTGCGTGATCGATCGATCCATATGTTAGATCGATCGATCGGAACTCTGATCGATCAGTCATACCGCATCCGGTCGATCATAAGACTATACGCTAAAACAGGAAACATCAGATCGATCGATCTCACCATGCGATCGATCGATCGACTCTATGATCGGTCGATCCTACCGACTCTGGATCGATCTTTAAACCTTACACAAATCTTGATCGATCGATCCTCTCCTATGATCGATCGATCTAACCTCTTTTAAAAATATCTAGAGTTAGCCGACTTACTCGATCGATCGATCAACCCCTAGATCGATCGATCGGACCCCTCGATCGACCGCTCCATCGCGTCCAAATCGATCAACAACCGTTACGGCGAATTTTCGCCTTACTGATCGATCGATTCGCCCATCCGATCGATCGATCGAACCCTGAGAACAATCTAGACTTCTTAACCGACTTACTGGATCAATCGATCGCCCCCTGCCCTGCGACCAAAACAACAATAATCTCTCGAACGTTTGCATACATCATAACTAACGCAACCTTGGTCCTTCATATTAATCTTAAACACACAATAACAAGTACCAATACAAGTCTCAGATATTCAAACTTAAGCACAAAAACATATAAACATAACATACGAAATTTAAACACAACAACCCTTACACTCCCCTATCATCCCCTTCTTCCGCCTCGGTTCCACGTGCTCCACGCTTAAGCTTTCTCTTTTCTTGCACCAGAAGAGGTGCGTAAGCATTGATAATGATTAGTGAGGCGGTCCTCCCGTCCCACGCGATAAACACACAATTAGAGACTTACCGTAATTAACATGCAAGCAAACAATCAATGAAATTATGATAGAGCTCCATCACAACACACAACTTGGACTAGCCATTAATCACACTCAATGGACAAGTCCTACATCACACATTAATCACGAAAAATCTACTAATTATGCATCTACGCTACGGTCACGCACTCACCTCGAGTATGCGATGAGAACTTTACACCGTTCCCCTTTGATTTCGAACTCACAACCTGGCTTCTTCTTGACACAAAACACCACCAAAAGTCTTCGTACCAAGATTAAGCACCAAACACACTCTCAAGTAGCTGATTAAAAGACCAAAACTCGGATTACCCAAAATCCCCAAATTCTCAGTTTCTTTCTCCGAAAACAGAGCCTTCTTCTACCGATCATAACTTTCATTCGAAACAATATTTGGGTAATTCCTTTGGTCAGACTCGATAGTAAACCCTTAAGAAACTGTCTACCAAATTTCAACTTAATCCATCAAGATTCAAGGGTCCAAACTCCCTCTCAATCCGGGCCGGTACGGGATTGACTCTCAACATAGCGGTTTTGGGAGAAAACTCATAAATCTCAAACCACTCAAGGGAATTCAACGAAATTTGGTAGATAGATAAACAAGGGATTGAAGAACTTACACGAAAAATATCAGCTCAAACCGACCTCCCATGATACCTCAAACGGACTTCCAGAATGGCAGCAAAAACCCTGTTTTTCTTCTCCTCCTTCTTCTTTCTCTCCTTTCCTTTCTCTCCTTCTCTTCTTCTTTCTCCAGCTCGAAATGAGCACGAAAATATCTCCCCAAATGAAAAAAGAAGGCTATAGAATTCTCTATAGAGGAAAGGGTTGCTTATTGGGCTTGGACTTAGGCCCATTAAGCATAATTGGTCCGGCCCATTAGGCCCAATTCCCAAATTTTTTTTTTTAATTCAAAAAAACCCGATAAACTTTCTACGGCATTCGAGACAATTTTATCTCAACCTACTTCTTTTAATTCTCTTCAATACCCGAAAATTTACATAAGGCACTATTTCTTCTGTAAAACACTATTCTTTCTGTAAAACACCATTCCTTATGTCATTTGACACGAAGTCAATTTCCTAGAAAATTAATCCGCAGCAGTCCAACCACCAACCTCACTCCAAAAGTCACCAAATAAGCCCGACGTCATCTCGTACTTGGTCCGACAATACCCTCGGATCTAACACCGCGAGATCCACGTGGTCACGCGACGAATAACTCATCGAATCCAATAACCCCGAATTCGAATGAGTTAAACCCGCCAACCGACCTAGCATATTAGAATCCAATACCCTGGATTCCGATAAGCCAAGTCCAACACGGGTTAAACCCGCCAACCGACCTAGCATATTAGAATCCAATCCCCCGAATTCTAATAAGCCAAGTCCAACACGGCGACTAAGTCCATCGAAATCCAATACCCCGGATGCCGAATGAACTAAGCCCCGCTGGATCCAATATCACCGGATCCCCAACCGGTCTACCCGTGGTTAACCTTAGAATCCAATACCTCGGATTCATTCGGTCACCACCCTATTGGGATTAAATACTCCATAATCCCAACGGTAAACCAAACCCTGTCAAAGTTAAATAACCCATAACCTTGACCAACCTCATCAGGACTAAATACCCCATAGACCCGATAAGCCCTGACCACGCCTCAAGATCTCGTGACACCCGATCCCTAAGCTCCATCGAACCAACTAACGAAACAACACGTGGCTCAACCCTCAACAACACATGAATCATCCCCTCATGTGTCCAGCCCGTCGATATATGAAATACCCTATCATATACTCGACATCACCAATACGCGAAATAACGTAGCGCGAATTTAAACACTCTACGGATCATCCGGAAAAAAACTTTATTACAATACCAACATCCATATTACAACGGAAATTCAATGACTTATACAGCAAGAAAGTCAAAGACTTTTATACGAAAAATACAATATCTTGTACCACGAGGCACGACTCGGGAATACGGATGTTACATTTTGCCTCTGCATTTTCCCTTAGTTATTTTCTGAAACTTGATGCTATTTTGATTGTGGGATGATTATGTAGAATGGGAGCTTACTTTAAGTGCAACTTTTTTGTATTTGAGAATTATACTAACCATTTAAGTTGCACTTTGAGCATCCACGAAAATAACGATCTACCAGAATGTTCCGTATGCATTTTGATTTTGAATTTTTCATGGTTCACAATTTCTTGGATGCAGGAGAAAATAGCCATGCTTCAGGAGAATGAATCACTGAAAAAGGAGATCGAGAGGCTAAACAAAGAGAAGGATGGACTACTTAAGAGCAAAGAAAATTTCGAAGACCAAATCAGTGCTTTTAACAAGTCTACAGAATCACCACAGAAGGATCTTAGGGATAGAGAAAAGCAGGTAGTCATATTTTTATAGCCAGGATATCTTAAAGATAACGGGCCTTTCATTTCTGAAATGTAAATACCTGAAATGATACTGATAGTTTTCAGGTGCAAAGTTTGAAGCAATCCTCAGAGCATCAGAGGAGGATCCTCAATGACTGTAGGGCTGAGATCACTTCTCTTAAAGTGCATATTGAAGGGTCTCGTAATGGTCAATACATGTCAGCGAATGACGGTGATCCTGTAAAATTACAATCCAAGGAAAATGTCGAGGTGTCTGACCAATTTGTCTGTGCTGGTATTGAATTTGGAACAACTCTGTAAATATGACGTCTGATCTGTCGATTATTGTTTTGTTTTGTTTTTTTCCTTACCGTTAATTCTATTTTTTATTCATCAATTATTTTCTTTTGTTGGAAAAAATCTCTAACCATAAACACGTATAATATTAGAGAACATTCCTTAATTCCAATAAGAAACTCTCCTTTGAGACCATAACCACTGAATTTGCAGATAAACCCTTCAGTTTCGTTGGCAAAATTCCAAATGACAAGTATCCATTGGAATCTTCAACTTGGGATTTTATTGTTGTAACAGACCGAAACTGAAGTTGATCCGTGAGGCCCAGCTCAAGCCCACAAAGGGTCCAACTCTCCAAAAACCCTAGGGTTTCACTTTATTTACCTATAAAAGGAGAGGTAAAGGTTCACTTTCTCCCAGACCTAAAATCCTTGGCGAAGCCGTATCATACCGGAGAGTCACCCGCGCCGCTGAAGCCATCGCCGAACCGCCACTGTCCATCGTCGAAATCACTGTACCATCGCCGGACATCGGAGCTCCACCTTCCGATATCCGTTTGGGACACGCGCCGGCTTGTTGGAAAGCTATCGCTGAGACGAAGCCAACGCCGCCGACCGCTCGTCAAGCCGTCGCAGGATGCCCTCAAAATCGCTGCCAGAAGGTAACCGGAAAACTTTTCAGTGACCGTTGAATCTAATTTTCGGGTATGTGGTTCATCTTGCTCCTCTCTATTAATTTCCGGGATTAGTTTTGTCAGATTCAATACTGTTTGGCCAGAACTGAGTCTTTAGTCTTCAGGGGTAAAACGGTCATTTTTGGATAAAAGTTGATCCGAGTTTATGCATTGAACTGAGGACGTTTATGTGTTGTTTTCCTGCAGCCTGAGCACAAAACCGCCTCCGCTGACCCGTCTTTCCGTTTTAGAAAGGTTTCCATTTCTGTAAGGTTTTTACTTTGGGAAAGTAGTTATTTTAGGAAAGTTACTATTTATGGAAAGTTGCTAATTTAAGAAAGTTCTATTTTAGGAAAGTTCCAAAATAGCAGTTCTTAAGTCGCAGTTCCGGTTTCAGAAAATGACTTCAGCAATCGTGGCAAAGGTGAGGACAAGTTGGTGTCTTCTTCGTATACCGATATATTTAGTTAGATTACTTAGTTGAAGATTAAGCCAAGTATACCTGCAAGTTACATATTGTATAAGTAACCGTATTTTTTTGTTGAGTATATTAATATTTATAAGTATATAAATATATTTTAAAGCATAAGAAAGAGAACTAGTATTTTAGAAAAATAAGTTAAAATAAATATTTTAATGCGTGTTGCGTGGTTGTGTGAAATGCATGTTATTCTGTGGTAAAATAAATGTTGTGTGAGTAGTTGCGGTTAAGCCGTGGAGATATCTGCAAGGAGAAATTCTTGTAGTTGTGTGGTGGCTTATGGACGCGGGATTGTGGGTAGGTCAGGATTGGCTGACTAGCCAACGAGTTTTTACTATGCTGGGAAGAAGTGCGCGGCACGAGAGATCCGGTAGGCATGAGTGAAAGATGCATGGGAGAAGTGCGCGGCACGAGGAACCCGGTATGCACGAGGGATAGCGTGTGCGGCGCATTGTATCCAGCCGTGTGGTGGTTATGGAACGTACTCGTTCCATTTGCTTGATCGGTGTGTGTTGTTGACACTTGATTGTGTGCTTGTCTTAGGTTTAGACTTTGTGACTTTCTAAATGTGTTTGTGTGTGGAGAATTCGTGAGCCCTAAGGCTTACCCTTGCTGAGTAATCCTAGATTACTCACCCCTCTCTCTCTCTCTTGCAGGTAACCCTGAGGAGTAGTTGTTGGACGTTGTTAGTTGGTGTTGGACCTAGACTCAGGTATTTGGGTCGGAGTGTCTCAATTTGGTATCAGAGCTCTAGGTTATGTCAAACCGGTTCTAACCCGAGAGACAGTCTTAAGGAGAAATCAGAAGTTTGGATATCAGTGTTGGATATCGTGTTTCCTTATTCCTTGGGAAGGATAAGAAACAGTTACTGTAAGGAAAGCAGTATACCTTGTGGGAGGACACCACACCAGATACAATAAGTTTCTTATTCTTCAACAATCTCTTGAGGATGAGAGAAGAAGTAATAAGGTAAACTTTTTAAGGACCAAAGTGAGAATCGAGGTGATGGGCTGAAATCAGGGACAAATTCCTCTATAGTAGGGGAGAATTATAACAGACCGAAACTTAAGTTGATCCGTGAGGCCCAGCTCAAGCCCACAAAGGATCCAACTCTCCAAAAACCCTAGGGTTTCACTCTATTTACCTATAAAAGGAGAGGCAAAGATTCACTTTCTCCCAGACCTAAAATCCTTGGCGAAGCCCTGTCAAACTGGAGAGTCACCCGAGCCACTGAAGCCATCGCCGGACCGCCACCGTCCACCGTCGGAATCACTGTACCGTCGCCAGAAAAGTCATCGGAGCTCCACCTTATCGCCTAGATTAGATCTGCATTTGCATTCTCTGTGTAGTTATTCTATTTCCCCGTGGATCGACCCCGTACGTACTACAATTGCATCTTACTATGCACTTGCGGTATTATCGGGTTAAACTCTCGAGACTTACGTCTAGGGTGAAACCTGTTGTTTGGAGGTGTAAAAACTTCCGCCACCAAGTTTTTGGCCGCCCGACGTGCATCACCATCTTGAGTAGCATCCCCGTTAGGGTGTAGGATGCTCTCAAGCTCAATAGTAGATACTTCTTTCAGGGTTTCTAGATGTAGGGTTTATGTTTTACCTAATGAGTTTGTATTTGTCATTCTAGGGGATTTTCCATGTCTTGCTAGTCCACTCTCGTGGTATGCTAGACTCTATATTCAGACCCTGTTTGGTCGATTCTCTGGGTCGATTCTGAGCTTCCTCCATCTACTGGTCGATGCACTGCTTCATGATTTCTCTCAGGAAATCTCTGGGCTTCAATATCGTCCTCTACTGGTCGATCCTCTGGGTCGATATTGAGCTCTTCGATTTCCTAAAATCCTTTTCCGAATGTGTATGAGCCAAGTGTTGGTGCCAACTATCCCATTGGTTCTACTTAGTTCCAGAAACACTCTAGATGTAAAGTTTTAGCTTCAAGTACCGAGAAACATATAAACATAAGAAAACACACTAGATCTACAACAAATGTTAGTTTAAAACATGATACCAACATATTATTATGCATAAAAGCATGCAAAATATGGTGTTATCACTCATGCACATTCAGAGAAGGATTTTAGGAAACCGAAGAGCTCAATATCGACTCAGAGAATCGACCTGTAGGGGTCGATATTGTGGCCCAGGAATTTCCCGAGAGAAATCACGAACCTTGTATCAACCAGTAGGAAGAGATAGCTCAGAATCAACCTGCAGAATCGACAGGTCAGGGTAGATTATGGCTCCAAAAAATCTGGGATCTTTATTATGTGGCAATCCAAGAACGGGCTGATCAACTATTTTTGGTTGGAGACTTTTAAAGACGAGATTAAATTCGAGTTTTTAGCACCTAAACAACCCTAGACCTATATAAACTCATGTAAACACTTTGGAAAGAGAGAGCCCCCATAGAGATCTCTTATCTCATACATTTTTACCCTAATAAAGTTCAAAGGATTACTTATTCTCTATCTTATGTTTATACTTTTACTTTGATTGTTGTTGCTTTAGATTAGTTTACATTCTAGTTATGTTTACTACTTTATGAATCAGATCTTGTCTCTGTAACCTAATAGAGACAAGAGTTTAGATCTTTTAGATCACATGGGGTGGTGGTCAATGATGGGATCTATGTTTTATGATTCATTATTGCGCTTAATCAATCTAACTACTCTAGTATGCACTCTACGCTGAGTATTCTCTTATGGGAGATACTTAAGGGCACAACTGAATCCAATAGGTGTGGTTGTCAATTTAGAAGCGTTTGATACCATGAGAGTGGATAGAACCTTCAGATCTGCATACTAGAGAGTTATAGTTAGTATTTAATTTGTTGTTTTTTAGGATTAATTATAGATCTGGTTTTGACCAAGTTAGATTGAATATTTTTGAAGTATTTTGCCACGAGAATGGGTTATGCTTTAGAAACAAACCTACCTTTCACTTTGTATTCTTGAGGTGAGAGTCTAAGGATACGTAGTATTCGATGATGGAATTTTACAAATGCATATCCAGTTTATCACGAGAGTGGATCTGGATATAGAGTCTAGCATACCACGAGAGTGGACTAGCAAATATGGAATTCCCTAAAATGACAAATATAAATTATTTAGATAAAATATGAATTCTAAACTTAGATTTCCTGAATTATGACCATCACCCAACCATATGTAAATATTAGCTTAGGTTTTATTTAATATTTTAGTTTATTTAATTTATGTTATTTAATTATATATAGTTTAGCTTAATTTATTTTATGCTTTTATTTTTTTATGCACATTAGCTTAGCAACCACAACCCCCATGTTTATATTATGCTTATATTAAATTTAGACTTGTATTCTTTGTGCGTTATTCTCAGTCTCTGTGGATCGACCCCGTATTACTACAATTGTATTTAACTGTGCACTTGCGGTTTTATGGGTTAAACTCTCGAGATTGCTTCTCGGCTGAAACCTGTGAAGAGGTGTAAAAAATCTTATATTAATGGGTTCTACTCATAGGATTTAATTTATGTTCGTTTGTTCTTAACCGATCTAGCTTCTCTATATTCAATCTAAATGCTAAGCTGAAATCCCTATGGTTATGCTTAAGGTTATAATCGAAGGATTCTACGAATAGAAGTTCTTAGCGCCACAAAAGTGGTTTAAAACTTCGGATCTGAATATTAGATAGTATTAGCTATGATCGAGTTTGTTGTTTGATTGAGTATCTCAGTGCTTGCTTAGTTGTGACCAAGCTAGGTACTGATCTTAGAAAAACTTTATCACGAAGGTGATATCGTGTTCTAGAAATAGATCTGTCATTCACTCTTCGTCTTAGACTTGGTTAATCAATGATGGGATTCATCTAATGCGTGAAGGTCACCACGACAGTGGGTCTTACACAATGTCTAGTTTACCGCAAAAGTATTGGGTGAAATCTGACAAGGGAAGTAACATAGGTGAAAAACACATTCACCGCTTCTCGAATTAAAAATCTCGATATCCCGTCTTTGTCACTCTTTCCTTGGACATGATATTAGTACTTGATCCAGAGTCACATATAGTATCATCGAACTCAAAACCTTGGATAGAACATGATATTTTGTATTGTTCGCGGTCTTCTCTCCTGAAAAGTATTCTAACCGGTTCTTTAATTATAAATGATGTTGTCTCTGGCATGCAACTAACCAACTTTTTCCTTGGTGATTGGGTCAGTGAATGAAGTTGCTCTCCTTTTATCGTATTGAACATGCCCTCGAAAAAATGTATAGCTCGAGGGATATCCTTTTTCTTCAAATATTGGGAGAGGTGTTACCACGTGATTGTCCGTGTTGATGATGATGTTACAGCTTCTATTCGGTTAATAATCATGTCATATGCCTCCAAGAAAGTCGTTATGTGTACGTTTCAGACAAGTGTGAGCGGTCTCGACAGTCCCCGGATGTGCATCGATCTCTTCTACTCGATGTGAATTTCTGGTGGTCACTCCTAGAATGGCATCGAACTCGCCTGGTCGATGTGGAGGCTCCAGGAACAGTATCGACCGCTCTTGTTCGATGCTTGTGTCGATGTCTTCCATCGTCAGCTTGGAATCGACCCCTCCTGGTCGATGTGTATGCTCCATGGGTCTTTCTAGAATCACATCGACCTCCTCTATTCGATGGGGATGTCCGATGGGTAGTGCATGGACCTGGTATGGTCGATGCATCTGCTCGATGGGCTCCGTAGGAAATGTTACTGAAACGTTTTCCTCCAACTGCGTACTACTCCTCAATGTCATGACGTGCATATACTCCTTAGGGTTCATGAAACACCCCCGCCCGCAATTCCCTATACGAACGGACGCATTTACCAATATAAATTCTACTTGTCCGACTAAGTACAAATTTAAACCGGATTTCAACAACGACAACAACAACATGCACAATTGTTCAATTTTAAAACTTTATTCATGCATAACGAATTCTCAACAAGTGGGTAACAAAATTATTCAGCTAGTACAATAGATCCCATACTCTAATTGTACTTAATTTATTCAGCAAAAAGCAACAAGTATAAAATAAATAAAACCCCGAAACCATCCAATCCACTCCAGCGCCTCCTGCCTCACGTGCTCCTCAAGCATCCATATTCGTACCTACATCCATAATTCCGGATGCGTAAGCAATCGAAATTGCCTAGTGATGTGGTCCTCCTATCTCACTTGACCACAGTATATTACGATTAAGTATATAACAACAAGTCAAGATTGTAACAGCATAGAATGGTTCCAAGTCATGATATCAGCGTCACAACATGGACAACAACATGATAAGTGGCTCACAAAATCAATAACACCATTCAAATAATCAGGACTACACAACCTATACACTCAAATGGTCCTATACATGTAACCACGGTCGCGCACTCACCTTAGGGTTTCTGGTTTTTGATTGAAAACCTCTTAAACAACAGCAACAACACACGCCAATATAGCCTAAGACATAAACAAAACCGATCAGAACGTCGGTCCCTAAACGATTCACAAATCGTTAAAACAAGACCCTTAACGGGTTCCCTTACCAAACAACAACAAGATCGGGTTCTACAGCAACCAGATCTCCTTCACAACAGCAGCAACAACTCGCAGCAACCTTGAAACAACACAGCAAAACAAATCAGAGATCCGATCCCCTCACTACACACGGATCCCCTCACTACACACGGATCCTTACACAAAACGCTTACCTTTCGCGTTTTAAACAAGTTCCAAACGATGGATCTCCCAACCATTCGCTGGATCTATGATTCTCGGCTGTAGAATCATGAACATGATCAGATACAACTTTTAGATTGCATCCAAAACACAAGGCAAGGAGAAGAACCGCTTACCAATTCACGAATCTTCAAACGGCCCCTTCTTCTCTCTCAAATCTCCAAAGGGATCTCGGATTCTTTCTCAGCAAAGGCACGAGTTTTCTAAGTCTTTTTTGTCTCTAAAGTGGCTGCAAAACTCAACGTAAGCCCTTAAAAACGTGTGCCCCCAAACCCTAAGTCAAACGGGCCAATACTTGGAAAATTTCCCAAAACTTTCTAAGTGTCCGCGGGCCAAAAATCCAAATTCGGCCGAAGGCTTTTCCATCAGCCTTTGCACGTCCAAATGCATCAAATTAGACCCAACCATCAAGTAAAATCAGCAATTACTCGGTCTAAAATGATTTCGTCCCATCGGCCCCCAAATTAGTCGACAGAGTTTTGGTCGATCCTACATTAACCATTTTAGGACATTCCTTGTCCTAAAATCAATCCTTGTCCGAAAAACAAGGATCCTTGTCCGAAGGTCCTTATCCATTAGGACCAAAAATGTCAACTCGGACAATTATTGTCTAAATGACCAAACATATCTGAAAAAGACCAGCCTTGTCTGAAAAATCCACTCATGTCTGAAAATTTCCTTATTTGGACCTCCTTGTCCAAAATTTCCCGATTCAGAACTCTTGGCCAGTACGTCCGCATACGACCAATCCGTTCGTCCAGATCGCGTCCGGACAGTCCGTCCGCTCGCAACATCTGATCCTCCCGATGTACTGATCCGCGTAAAAATACCGACGATTCCCACTGTCCCGTGACAGAAAACACCGATGATAGTGTATCCGGCGGACAGCGAAAATGCCGGCGATAACGAATCCTGCGGTACAACGATTGCTGACGATAGCGTACGTCCGGCTACAGCAAATCATCAGCGATTCAACAACCCCATCACCGACGATAGTCCAGCGAATCATCGACGATTATTCCCGATAATCTCTGATGATCCTCTGATCTTTCCATCGATCGGTTCATCGATGGTTCATCGATGAATCATCGACGATACTCATGACTCTCGTTGATCTTTCGACAGACCTCGATGAAACCTCAAACTCTCTTGATGAAAATCTCAGCAAACTCTCTGGAACAACCACAAACAACTCAAACACACAATTCAGCAACCTCTCAACCAGAATCATCGACAATCCTTCGAAGTCATCGATGATCCTCGATGTCCTCTCGATGATCACCGATAAACTCTCGATGAAATCCAATTCCATCTCGATGATTCGACTCAGCATATTAAATAGCGCCTCTGAGTTGGTCCAACAACTCGTCAATCTTTGGTAGAGGATACTTGTTCTATACCGTTACCCGATATAATCCGCGGTAATCGATACACAGCCTGACGGTTCCATCCTTCTTTTTCACAAACAACACCGGTGCTCCCCACGGTGAACTACTACCTCTTATGAATCCTTTATCCATGATCTCTCTTAACTGCTTTTTCAACTCAGCCATTTCAGCGGGTGCCATTCTATACGTCGCCTTAGAGACCGGAGCCGTCCCGGGCTCTAGCTCTATGGTAAACGGATCTGACCTGTTCGGTGGCAGCCCTGTAACTTCAAGGAATACCTTCTCATATTCCTGTACCACCAGAATATCCGCTACCTGAACCTCTCCACCAACCTCAACCGTAGTGATCGCATCAAGGTAGGCTTCACAGCCCTTTTCCAACAACTTCTCTACTTGAAATGCTGAAACGATCAAGCTATCGAACGTCGGTCTAACACCCTGATAAACCAACATTCCTTTGTCTGTCTCAAAGTTCACCCGGCCTCGGTGACAGTCCAAATGAGCACGGTACTTATCGAGCCAATCCATTCCGAGGATGACATCGTAAGTATCCACCGGACAAATAATCAAATCAGTTCTCATGTCTACTCCACTGACCCAAGTAGACACGTTCAATACATGGCCTAGAGCTTTCATCAACTGACCACCAGCAGCTCTAACTTTACCCTGGTGATTCTCGGATGCCTTCCGGAACTCACCCTTTCCAAGCATATCCGGACTCGCAAAGCAATGCGAGGCCCCGGAGTCAAACATAACATGGGTATCCACCCCACCCATGAGTAATGTCCTGGTGATCGGACGAGAACCACTAGGATCACTCGTCTCTCCAGCCATAGCATACACACGATGCGTCATCGCTTGCTTCTTAGCAGGTGGTGGTAGCACTACAATCGCTCCCTGTGATACAAGCGTCGGACGGGTGTTGTCTCCGAATGGACCGTGCGGCGCGATTCGATGGGCAACAATGGAAACGTGAGGTTTGGCGTGGGCCAATGGATTGATAAGCGACCACACGAGTTGTGGGGAGTCTCGTGATACAGCTTGGATGTTCTACTCTTGCTGGAATTCGCACAAACAAGAAGAAAGAACAAAAGGAGCTAAGCGGCGACGGCTTAAGCAAAAATAGGGTTTTCGTTTATTCAAAGTCTACTCTCTTAGGGCTGTGAGTTTCTCCTTATATAGGGCTCGAATTTAGGCTACAAAATGTCTCAAAAAGAAACCCTAAACGAGGCCTAAACACATGGCCAAAAGATTTCCCGAAAAGAAAAGGAAAACTTCGAAAAAGGAAAGTTTGACTTAAAACAAATAAGGTAAATCACCTAAGTTGGCATAAGTGACGAGTCTAGTGGCGTTTGTGACTTCTCCTTGGGCCGACATGGACTTCAATGGACTCCCTTAGAATGCTTGAACTGAATAGAATCATAATATGGGCTTCTAGACAATTCGGCCCTCAAGAATGCCTTGAGGCCACTTCGCACCACTAGGTTGTTGCCTCGTTAAAACTTTTCTTAGTAAAACCACGTGGGAAACCTATGGGTAGGAAAGAGTACAATCCCTAGTGATGTCTTTATGCCTCGATCATGCTAGTGAGAGGAGAAAGAGTGAAGTCACCTTCTTTGTCCGCATGAGGGGCCACTCGGTTGTGTGCGAGTAAGAAGCATTCTGAAGAGTCTCGTGGCTTATCTTGGCTCTTAGATCAACCGTCGGTGACCTTGGATCCTTGGTTATGAATTGGGGACGCCTTCCTGGGTTGTAAGGCAATCCTCTAAAGCTCCAAGAAGGTTTCCAAGGTGCAACTCCAGCTTGTAAAAGTCGTGACACAAAGTATTTCCATATACGGATGCGGCCTAGTGTGAATGCTCGTGGTGTCTGATATGGGAAGTCTTGGTGTATGAGTGTGCAAGATCGAGTCCACCTGATCCAATGGTTGAGAATGAATCTCAATGTGCTGTTATTATCCTCTAGTTGTGGTAGAGACTCTCCTGGACGCCAAACATGTGATTGAAGATTCCCGAATTCGTTAGCTTCTAAAACAGGCCTGTGTAGAATCCCTTGATTTGTAAAAATCATAACTTTCGATCCAGAGCAGATCCTGGCCTGATTCCAGCTCTCAGAGATTCTTTGTTGAGTCAAATTTCCAGAACAGGTCACCTCGTAGATTAATTCCTCCTAGTCTGTCCGGAATCCTCCACCGAGTGCTCGCAGGTCAAAATCCGGAAGCTTCAGGTCCGTCCGGATTGTGTTGGCCATAACTTCTTCATGGGATCTGATAATGGGCTGATTCCACGTCGAGGAGATCTCTAGCTGAGCTAAGAATGTGTTCCAAGTTGTCGTTGGGCGGGGATAGAAGAACTCACACTCCGTTTGGGATATACAAGATGCATAGGTCTTTTCGGGTGAGGTAGTAGAGCTTTCTCGGTAAACATCGGATCCAAATGGATTTTCTGAGGTTGTCGGTTTGATGTCCGCATCACCATGCCCCACAGCCTGTCCCAGCCTCGGACATTGCGGCCGCAAATGACCGGTCTCATTACAATGGTAACACACACGAGTATCGGGCTTCGGATAATCAGCTATCTGATGTTCTGTACTCCCACACCTGAAGCATCCAGCTCGCTTCTCTCCACCACTCTCTGAGTTTTGGTCGATCCTACATTAACCATTTAGACATTCCTTGTCTGAATTCTGACCAAACTCATTTTAGGACATTCCTTGTCCTAAAATCACTCCTTGTCCGAAAAACAAGGATCCTTGTCCGAAGGTCCTTATTCATTCGGACCAAAATGTCCACTCGGACAATTCTTGTCTGAACGACCAAACATGTCTGAAAAAGACCAGCCTTGTCTGAAAAATCCACTCATGTCTGAAATTTCCTTATTTGGACCTCCTTCTCCAAAATTTCCCGATTCAGAACTCTCGGCCCATACGTCCGCATACGGCCGATCCGTTCGTCCAGATCGCGTCCGGACAGTCCATCCGCTCACAACATCCGATCCTCCCGATGTACTGATCCGCGTAAAAAGACCGACGATTCCTACTGTCCAGCGACCAAAAACACCGATGATAGTGTATCCAGCGGACAGCTAAAATGCCCACGATAACGAATCCTGCGGTACACGATTGCCGACGATAGCGTACGTCCGGCTACAGCAAATCATCGGTGATTCAACAACCCAATCACCAACGATAGTCCAGCGAATCATCGACGATTATTCCCGATAACCTCCAATGATCCTCCGATCTTTCCATCGATCGGTTCATCGATGATTCACCGATGAATCATCGACGATACTCATGACTCTCGTTGATCTCTCAACAGACCTCGATGAAACCTCAAACTCTCTTGATGAAAACCTCAACAAACTCTCTGGAACAACCACAGACAACTCAAACACACAATTTAGCAACCTCTCAACCAGAATCATCGACAATCCTTCGAAGTCATCGATGATCCTCGATGTCCTCTCGATGATCACCGATAAACTCTCGATGATTCGACTCAGCATATCAAATAACTACAATAGGCACTTGGCCAGCCCAATCTGAGTCCAAAAGAAAAACGTCGATCTTTTCGTCCCATCCCGCGTACGTTCGGTACGCGAAACATCGGCGTCGTGCTGAGAATTGGTTGCCCGACATGCTGCCCATGCCGAGAATTGGTTGCCCGAGACACGGTTGTTACAGTTCACCTCGGGTTTACCGGGAAGCATACCTTGACTACCTTCAAATGAGGTTGCAACCTTATTCCTCATAACCTTTTTTCGAGAATAACAGCACTAGACTTTTTTTTGGAATAAAAGTATAAAGCTACATATTTTGGGTTTTGAAAAATTTTATTTAGTTTTTCAATATACGTGTCGTGTATTCGATTTAAAAAAAAATCAATCGTTTTATTGGAATTTTACTTAAATCAGATTGATAAATCCTATACGTATATAAATAATTTTCGTGTAGATCCTAGAAATAAAAAAATCATTACTTTTTATTGGAATTTTACATTAAACAAATTGATAAATCATATACATATATACATGATTGTCATGTATATCCTAGAAAATAGGAAAATTTTCATTATTTTTTAATTAAAACAAATTGATAAATTCTATAGATATATACATGACTTACTTAAAAATATAAAGATTTTTTGTCATCTGTATTTATTTTTTATTTTGTTTAAGTTTTAAATGGTGTGTTTACATTTTTAATATTTTAATTTATTATTTATTTTACTTAAATGAAATTTTAATATATTTATTTTTTACTTATTAATATATAGACAAAATATTAATATATGATACACTATTATTCACCAAATATTTTTATATTTTAAAAATCACAGCTATGTTTACCAATCATTTTTTATTTTATTTTACAGGTCCAGCTTGATAAACTTATAGCTCCAACAGATAAACCTAAAAAACTACAGCCCAAAAATCTACAGCCATTAACCTAAAGCTAAAACAGAAAAATTTACGGTCAAAATCCTAAATCTAGCCATTAACCTAAAGCTACAGCAGGAAAATCTAAAGCCAAAATCATAAATTTACATGCACAACCAATCAGGTCGTACCACAAACGCAGAAAAAGAGTGTAAAAAGATTTGGATGTCCAAATACAAACGAGAACCAACATAAAAGGAGTGGACAAGCAAGCAGCAGCACATTGTACAAGGAGCCTCTGTGTTTGATACAAGTGGAGAAGCTGGAAATTTGCAATGCAGAGATTATGAGGAGCTAGATGCATATGCTTCTAGCGGAATTACTAGCTGAGTCTGGCTCAATTCGACTCTGTCCTTGCATTAGGCTAGACTGTTTTGATAATCAAGATATTCTGAAAATGGGAACACAGAAACATGATCAATGGAAATGCATTTTCTGATTACTAAAGATTGCAAGGTTGTCATATCATCATACCGATAATTCCAATGCCAAAGCCACAAGACTCTGGGATCTGCAATAGTTATCGTTGGAAGCATATATTTCTAGCTATGACACAGCATCTCCCCCATTCCATGTCCATATTGTCAGCCCCAAAATCTGAGTACGTGGCTATCATCAACATGTCAAATGCTCTTATTATTTTAAGAGGTGGATATTGGAGGTGAAGATGGCCGTTTGAGAGAAAAGTAGAGGCAAAGCATAGAGATTCAAGAAACCCGGAGAAGTAAGCATCATATATGAAAAACAAAGGTTATATGATAAATCCTATACATATATACATAATTTTCGTGTAGATCCTAGAAATAAAAAAAAATCATTAATTTTTATTGGAATTTTACATTAAACAAATTGATAAATTGTCATGTATATCCTAGAAAATAGGAAAATTTTCATTATTTTTTAATTAAAAATATAAAGATTTTTTGTCATCTATATTTATTTTATTTAAGTTTTAAATGGTGTTTTTGCATTTTTAGTATTTTAATTTATTATTTATTTTAGTTAAATGAAATTTTAATATATTTATTTTTTTACTTATTAATGTATAGACAAAATATTAATATATGATAGACACTATTATTCACCAATTGTTTTTATATTTTAAAAGTCACAGTCATGTTTACCAATCATTTTTCATTTTATTCTACAGCTCCAGCTGAATAAACTTATAGCTCCAACAGATAAACCTAAAAAACTACAGCCCAAAAATCTACCGCCATTAACTTAAAGGTACAACAGAAAAATCTACGGCCAAAATCCTAAATCTAGCAACTAACCTAAAGCTACAGCAGGAAAATCTAAAGCCAAAATCCTAAATCTACATGCACAACTAATCATGTCGTACCACAAACTTAGAAAAAGAGAGTGTGAAAAGATTTGGATGGCCAAATACAAACGAGAACCAACATAAAAGGAGTGGACAAACAAGCAGCAGCACATTGTACAAGGAGCCTCTGTGTTTGATACAAGTGGAGAAGCTGGAAATTTGCAATGCAGAGATTATGAGGAGCTAGATGCATATGCTTCTAGCGGAATTACTAGCTGAGTCTGGCTCAATCCAATTCTGTCCTTGCATTAGGCTAGACTGTTTTGATAATCGAGATATTCTGAAAATGGGAACACGGAGTGAAATTTAGCCGGCGAGCAGTGAGATGATCAATGGCAATGCATTTTCTGATTATTAAAGATTGCAAGGTTGTCATATCATCACACCGATAATTCCAATGCAGTTTTTCGAGAATAACTACACTAGATTTTTTTTTTGGAATAAAAGTATAAAGCCACATATTTTGGGCTTTGAAAACTTTTATTTGGCTTTTCATTACGCGTGTCGTGTATTTGATTTTTTAAAAAAAATCAATCTTTTTTATTGTAATTTTACTTAAAACAGATTGATAAATCCTCTACATATATACATAATTTTCGTGTAGATCCTAGAAATAAAAAAAATCATTAATTTTTATTGAAATTTTACATTAAACAAATTGATAAATCATATACATATATACATGATTGTCGTGTATATCCTAGAAAATAGAAAAAAATTCATTATTTTTTAATTAAAATTTTAATGAAAACAAATTGATAAATCCTATAGATATATACATGACTTACTTAAAAATATAAAGATTTTTTGTCATCTATATTTATTTTATTTAAGTTTTAAATAGTGTGTTTAAAACTTAAATAAAATCCTAAATCTAGCCATTAATCTATCAATTTCTGATAAATAAGCTGGAACCAAACACAACAACTAGACAAAGCGACGACTTCTATAAGAAAAAGAAACAGAAATCAATAGTAAAACGATAGCGAAAACGACATTAAAATACTCACAGAGGAAAATCAAGGAAAAACCTAAGAACTTGAGCTGAGTTGAGCTGTTTGGCCCAAACTTAGGCTGTTTGGCCCATGCAAATCCATCAAAAAGAACGCAATTCAGGGTTTTCTAGTCTAAC